>NW_020769322.1:18147291-18174649 GCF_900518735.1 Pseudonaja textilis | reverse complement strand
CTTCCTTCCTTCCTTCCTTCCTTCCTTCCTTCCTTCCTTCCTTCCTTTTCTTTTTCCTTCCCTCTTCATTCTCCTTCTTCTTCCTTTCCTTATTTTTCTTTCCTTGCTCTCTTCCCATCTTCCCTTCTTTTTTTGTCTTTCCTCTTTCAGTTCCAGTTTCATTGACAGAGGCTCTGTGGGCCAGTCCTTGGTTGTTTTCAGGCTGGCCCCGCAGGTCAGATCTAAGCACGCCACAGGCTGGATCCAACCTGTGGGCCTGAGTTTGACACCCCTAATGTAGGACATAGTGCAGATTTCCCTAAATTCCAGATGGATTGGACTGCTGGCTAAATATTCCTTATCAGGCAGATCAGATTGCAGAAACAGTGACACATGTTAGATAAGGTAGATGTAACTACAGGAAAGCTGGGTTTTTAACAACTTGTGAAATGGTATTCTGGTTAATTGCTCTATATAGAAAATAAATAATCATTTTTTGTTTCTTAATTTTTTGTCATTGGATGGATTGTATACATAATTTTATTGTCTTTCTTCTCTGGTTTGTTTAGCATGAAAACTAAATGGATAATATTGTCTCTGTTTCAGTGGGTTTATTTATACCATATTTTCTGTTAATAAATTAACTAATTAGAAATAATTCATAGAAATGTAAAAGTCAGTATTATTTATTATATTTAAATGAGAACTGGATGCAATAATATGCTTGAATGCACATGTACACCTTTGATTACTATTCAGAATCCTTGAGTTTTTAAAAATCTCCTTAGTATGAGATAATAAAAACATTTTATTAATGTACTCTCAATGATAGTGGGAAAAGGTTATGAACTCTGTCATATGGTTAATGACCTCAATAACTTCCAGCAAGTTATTTATCTAACAATTTATTCATCCTAATTTATTGTCCAATTAATGAAAGCTGAAGCACATTTATGAGACTCGAAAAAGTATAGAAAAAAAGACTGTGAGTCGGTTTAAGAGAGCATGACTTATCAGTCTATCTGTTTAAGTTTTATTTAGGGATTGAGTTTCTGTCCCAACATTTAAGAATTGTGCCTGTGAAATGACATTCCTTTGTTTGTCCCAGTTACAGATTAGTTCCGTCTTTCAATTTACAAACAGAACCAAAAATAATGTTAACAGTCACCAAAAAGTAATTATATCAGACTTGGTTATTTCTTGAGTTTTGCTGCATCTATTTAATCTATTTAACAACATGTGAAGAAGTTTGATAGGGACAACTAATGCTATTAATTCAGCATTATATTTTTCTCAGTGGCCAACCAAATGCCAATAAAGGTTTTTCAAGAGAACACAGTATTCTCTGTGTTCTATTGAAGTCATTCATTGAATTAATATCTAGATAATTAAGAGGATGAGATATCCAAACTTCTCCAGAGAAACAAAATGTTTTAAAATAATTTCTCAAAGGCAGAGCTTTGCTATAGTTCTAAGGACAAAACCCAATGGGATAACTTCCTCATTAGCGTTTCCTTTGGATTTTAACTTTAGAAATCAGAGCATAAGCAGACACACCGGAGAACTGAATACACAATGGGAAAAAAAAACATTTTGCAAAAATCCTTTTTTGTAAGAATTCCATTTCACCCATGAGGATTTTTTGAACATTTTCTTTTCCTTTGAAGGAGTGAGCTTAAACATAGCTGGGGAAGTCAGGTTCATATTCAACTTCAGCTTTGGAACTCACTACTAACTTGGATCAGGAGGTACTGTATTTTACAGTTTAGTCTGCCTGACAGGGCAGCTGAAGTAATGACAACATCAGAAGAAGGAATGCCATGCACAATGACATTTGTCTTTCAAGGACAAATAAATGGATAATTCCACTTATTCAACTTTAGTGGATAATTCTGAGTTCTAGCATCATAATGCAATGAAGGGAGAAAAAAGTAGTCATGTGGATTTACGAAGGAAAAAAAATCACTGTTGGATAATATCTTCATTAAAATAAGCTAACACATAAAAGTATATCAAATTCTCTACAATTCTTTCACAATTCTTCATCAAGTAACATAAACCTATGGGAAAAAAGAAAAAAATATCCTCAAATTAGATTATATATTATAGCCATATTCTTCAATTCAGTTTTAGGAACATGTTCACACACTAAATTAATTTCTCAGCAGTGATTTCATTAATTACTGTATTCTTAAACAATTTAAATTGCTTTTCTCTTGCCGATTACCAGTTTGGCTGGCTTCAAAAGAGAACATCATGGGCATCAATGGCTATTAGCCTTGAGGGCAGGGTGGCTATTTTGGAAAGTTATTCAGATGAAGACTGTTATGTATTGAATATATATAGTTGTGTTAAGCCCTGCCAAACTTACAGCCGGGTGAATTGGTCTGGGCCAGGAACTATGGGAGTGGGGCACCTTGGGTGGCAACTAGGGTAACTAAGGTAATGGGCTCCTTGTCATACGAGGTTATTCTGGGGAATGATCATACAGTCAAAAGCCACATTGATCAGCTATAGTGTCGGCAGGCGAGCCAGTCCTGGATGATGATCTTTATCAGTCCCACTAGAGAACTGTTTTCTTTCGAATTTGCCTACACCACCTGTGGCCACCTCTGAAGAAATGAAGGTACCAAAGGCAGTAGAGCTGCCACCACTCACAGGTGGCCAAAACACCCATGAAGACTCTGTCCAATTGGAGATGGATAATGCTCCACTTAAACAGGACTTTCCAGCAACATTGTGGTGATCCACCAGGATCTGTGTGCCCCAGTGATGGGATTCAAGTTTTTTTTTTACTACTGGTTCTGTGGCCGTGACTTGGTGGGCATGGCAGAGGAAGGATACTGTAAAATCTCCAGTCAGAGGTGGTTGCCGGTTCTCCGAACTATCAAAATTTCCACTACCAGTTCTCCAGAACTGGTCAGAAGCTGCTGAATACCAGCTCTGGTGGGCCCCCAGTTTATCTCAAAGACTATGAATATTGAATGGACTGGGGGTAAGAACTATCCTGGGGGGAGGGGTGTTATGTATTGAATATATATAGTTGTGTTATAGTCTGCTAAAGTGAATTAACCTTAGATGACTCTAACTGTTAACTCTGTTTTGGAGAGAAACTTAGAATATTCATATTTTGGTGGGCTTTTTCAAGTATTATGATTGATTAAGGACCTGTGGGCCCTAGAATATAAATTTCAGGCATTTTGCCTGCTGTTCCGGGTTTCCAGTTTGAGTCAATAAATGCTGTTGTAGCTGGTCTGCTTCTTGCCTACTGAAGCCCACTACACAATAAAGACTTTCTTTTATAGTTGGTTGGCCACTATGAGAGCAGATTGCTGACTAGATAGGCCTAATCCAATAGAGACTGCTTATGCTTTTATATTCCATAGAGATGGACACAGAAATGTTAGACTTCATTCTTTCTCCATATAATGTTTTAAGTATAGTTTTATATAATAGTTTTAAAAGTTGCTTCATATTTCCCCCTTATGGAGATGTCTCCTAAAAAGAAAAAGACATAACACACAGTTCTTTTTTCAGTGGAGAATTTTTCATGAGCTCTCTAAATTTTCTTTCTATTTTCTTGCACTATAAATATTATATCTACAATACACACATTAATTCAAGTGGGTTTATAATGAAGATATTATAATGCTGACAATCTTTCATCCCCTCACCCCACTCCTAATGATGACCCTTTCATGGAATTTGCCTTTGTCACAGTCACTGTATTCAACTATTTCACTGAATGATTTATCATGCCTCCACATTGCTTTTCTATTTGGCCATTGTCAGCCTGGTGTCTATAAGCTGAATGAAGTTAAGCTTTCTGCAAACATATACCATTTCACATTTGCTTACGTTGAACATCCCCTGCCATATTTTACCCATTTATCTTATTTGCATACTCTATCTTTTTTAAATGCTCTTTTTATTGCAGCAAAATGGTTTGAATAGTAAAGGCAGCTTGGTCCACTCCAAAGTACTGAATTGAAAAACGTATCCAGTGTTGCTTTTATTAATGATGTTGGACTTGCTGTAACATATTTCCTTGCTGTTATATTGAGGTTACTCTATGGAACTGCCATCCTAGCATTACGTCTGTCCTTCATGTCTTCACATGTTGCGTTCAAATAGGCATTCTGTAAATACAGCTGCTGATAGCCACTTTCAGGAATAGTAAAGTAGGAAACATCATTTTACCCAGATATTAATATAATTGTCAATTATTATATTATTGATATACTTTCTTAACCTCATTCATCCCCATTGCACTCTCAGAGCTAGAATGTAGCTCAGAGATTTAAAGTTTTGTATATTTTATTTATGGTAAGGTTAATTGTCCAATTTCTTAGAAACAATAAGACAATTAACAGAACACTTTGATTTTTTACTTCCAATGACTGAAAGATGATTACCTTGGAAAAATAATAAAGCCCAAATCTTAGTAAGGATCTAAATAATACTTGTTGAGTTGTGAAGAAAAGCAAATTCATTTAATCCCTATTTGCATGTGCCAATTAGCTAAGTATTAATCAATCTTCTATATAAATGGAAATTAAAGTACTAAGCTTTTTTGTGAGATAATGTTTTCTCATTAACACAAGTACAACCTCCTAACGCTTTTTATGTTTTTTAAAAAAAGCTTTTTCCGCACTAAAAAACAACCCCAACATGAAACCATAGCCATTTATGAATATTTTATTGTTTGGTTTCACTATCACCAACCAGAGATGGACTTGCTAAATATGGATTCTCACTATGACAAGACTATTAGTCCACCATCACAGCCTGCTGATTTTTTTTTTAAAAAAACCCTTCTCTTTCCTTCTCCGTATGCAAGCAGAATTTCCCATCATATGCATTTTAGCTGATCCCAAAAGTCAGCATGAGATATTTTTAATCTGACATTTATATTTAGTTCTACTTCTCTTTAAAACACTTTTTTTAGTTTAGGAAAATTCTTTTTAATACAAAATAAATCATAATTCTGATTTTTGCACTCATTTTTCACTCTTAATGGAATGCACATAAAGGATGCCCACTTCACACTGTGTGGCTAAACTGTCAGACAATAAAGAATTCAGCGTTCAGTTACAATTGTCCCTGTTGTGTACAGAAGGATTTGTCAATATATAAGTAGAAATTTATTGCAAGTTTCTAAAGCAAAGTCTGATTTGTGGAAAAAAATAACATCAGAACAATGGGAGTCTTGATTACATATATCTGTATTTTAAAAAAATGAGAAAATCATTTTTTGTTCTAATGACTTAATTCTACAAGCCTTCCTTATAGTGAATACAGAGGATGGGTAACTAGTTTGAATAGAAAATATTTATACTTTGTTTTATCACTTGCACAATTAAGAAAACAATTGTACACTTTTGCAGACAGACACTTTTGAGCACTTGCTCCTAGCTGACAAAATGAGACATACAGCCACCTCAGAGACTGAGACAAGACAAATGTAGTGGGAATGAAATAGGATGGGAGCCAAACCCCTCCAGCAGCTTCTACCCTCTCCCCCCTCCACACCATCAATAAGCTTTTGACATAGGGAAATGTCAAGAAAAGTTGCTGAAAGCTAACTTATACATTTCATAGATGGAGCGTAAGGAAACAGTTTGTAAAAAGGCTCAAATGAATGTTATCCTTGCTATCTTTTAATGTTAGAAAACTAATTAACATTTCATCGCATGAGACTAGAGTGCTGTAAACAGAAGAATAAATCTCAACCTACCAGTAATGGTAAGCACTCTGTCTGAGCCCTTTTCCTTCCTCAGCTATTGAATGTTCCAGTGGAAAATGAATGGCGGTGGTTATATCTGAACAAATGGTTTGCTATTTGCTTGCTGGCTTTACACCAGCTACAGATCCCCTTCACAAAGATCATTCATATTTAAAATATTAAAGCATTACACTGCACATTTAATAAATATTTTTTATTACAAACTCCCTAAGAGATGCAATATATTTTAAGTCTCCCAGGATTTGTAGGTAAAGTCAGCATTGCAGATGAGGCCTTTAATGCATGCACATTTGTAACTAATGGCCATAGTTTTGGCATCAGGTACTAAATCTTCTTTATTGTGGTCAGTAAAGTTGGTCTGGAAGGCAAAATTGAAATAATTGCTTCTACCTGTTTATTATGAAAGCTACTAAATGAAAGTTACAGGGCTGTGAATAATATTGGCTAGCTTTAGCCTATGAAATCTCCCTACACCAGGGTTGTCAAACTCCTGGCCCGTGGGCTGGATGCATCATGCACTGGCCACGCCCACACCCAGTTTAGCTAAGGGGGAAAAAGTCCAGATATGTCACATGACACTGCTGTGTCCTGCCCTACACGAATATGCCAGGAGCAATGCTATATTTATATAGAGAAAATGGAACTGTCCTGGTTTGTTCCTGAAATTATATATGATGTTGATTCTGACTTTGGATATACTATGTTACAATTGAGATTTGCAATGGTGAAGCATATAAGCAAGTTTCAACATCTTATTAGAGATTCACTATTAACTAATTGGAAAAAAATATGTAAAAAACATTATTTAAAAATTCCGATTTGGCTTTCAACAATGGAGGCAATGGTTAATCCCAACAATTTGGATATAACAAAAACGACTAAATATAAAGATTTATTAGACCCTTTAGGAAAATTAAGAACTCGACAGGACTTACAGGAACAGGGATTTAAAATTGATCAGTGGTTATATATACAAAGCCATAGTAGATACAAACAAGATATCAAAGAGTTTGGAATCTATAGCAAATTACAACACTTAGATAAAATCTTATTAGGATCAAATAAAAAGAATATCTCTAAATTTTATAAATATTTATTGGAGGTAGAATTAGAGCAAGAGATAGTGAAAGGGAACATGATAATGTGGAGTAGGAATATTGGAAGAAGCATTACATTAACAGAATGGGAAAAGATCTGGAATAGAATCATTAAGATTACGAAATCTGCGGCGTACAAAGAAAATATGTATAAAATGTTATATAGATGGCACTTACCCGCTTCGAGGTTAGCGAAAATGAACCCAAACTCTAGTCCAAAATGTTGGAAATGTAAAAACATAGAGGGAACCTACTTTCATATGTGGTGGACCTGTAAAGAAGCCCAGAAATACTGGCAAAAAATTAGAAAATGGCTGGAGGAGATAACCAAAGAACAAATCGAATACAAACCAGAGTTCTTCCTACTAGGGATCTCTGATAAACATTTTCCTAAAAAGACGAAATATAAAATAATTCATATTCTAACTGCGGCCAGATTAGCATTTGCCCAGTGCTGGAAATCATCCTGTTTACATACAGATCAATTGGTCATTCAGAAAATATGTGACTGCGCAGAAATGGACAATTTAACCATAGCTCTTAAAAATAAAGAGTCTTCAGCATTTGATAATAATTGGAATGCGTGGTATAATTGGTTATATCAGAGATAAACTGTTCAATGAATAATGGGTAATTTAAGCATAAATAGTGATAAGATGTGTATATTTAAAGTAAGGTAGGAGAATTGGATCTTGCAGACTGTCAAAAAGAATATCTGTCTGGTTTTAACGTATTTTCTTTTTTCTTCCGTCTCTTTGTTTTTTTTCTTTCTTTTATACTTCTTTTTCTCCTTTTTCGGTCGCAAGACCGAGCGTTTTTTTTTTCCTCTCTCTTTCCCTTCTTTCTTTCTTCTTTTTCTCTCTCTGTTGCATATGTAATGTTGTTATGTTATTTTTTAATTGTAAATTCAATAAAATTTATATATATATATAAAAAAAGAAAATTTTACTGAGATGTTTGTGAAACAAATAAAGGAAATATGAGCACAAACACACATACAACAAAATTGAAAAATCATCTCCCCCAAAGCCCGGCAGGCTTGACTTTAGAGAATTCCAAATCCAATCTTTTCTTATTTTAAAAATTGTATTGTGTAGCAGCGTAGAAGTGAAGTATAATAGTTAAATATATATAAATGAGAAAAATTCCATTTCAAATCTTCCTTAAGCTGTGAACTCACCTTGGGCAAACCATTTTGTAGGAGCTTCAATTTATTCTAAAATGATGGTATAAAACTAAAATCTCTTTAACTGGCAATTAAGTACCTCAGAGCCAAAATGGGATATACTCATATTACATTCTCATATTACAACATTTATTTTAAAGATTGGAGTATTTCAAAAGACAGGTAAAGAAACTGAAGAATTTTCTGCTCAGTCTTTATTCAGATCTATTATAATCTTCCTTTTCTCTTACAAGAATATTCATTTTTATCAGTAATTTACGAACTTCACCATTTACTTTTCTTTGCAAATGTCTGAAGCAACTGAGCTTTCTTCCATATGATGAAGTGTTCCATCCCATATGAATTGCAATGCCACAATGCAAGAGCATTTTATATTGCAACATTGTGGTGTACTTTTTATGATTTGATTCCCTTGGAAACATCCATGTCATCTTACATTCTGAACCAAAATCTGTCACGTGCCATGGATATCACTTCCTGCCCATCATTTACAAACTGAGATTTTCACATTATACTTTCTAATAAGACAGTTAATAGTTCTCATACTGCCTACAACATTTCCTTTTTATAGTAAAAATGGTACTAATCATTTTAAACACACTTCCGCCAACATACAACCGATCACAATAAAAACACAGATTTATCCCAGGCAAGTTCAGGCTATCTTATGCAAGCTTGTCTTTAACCTGGTGAATGCCCTGTTAATTGATGTACTATTTATATTCCACTAACTAGGAACTATGTATTATGTACTGATATATAGGATAGAGGAGGAAGTGGTGCTGTCAAGCGTCAGAGAAATCAGGAGATCCAGGCAATTCAAATGAGTATAAAGATTTATTGTAAGCTTCAGCTCTCTATAAGAATCTGAACTACTGACAAGCGAAGCACTTTGTAGGTAGATAAGAAATTCATGGTGGGCTGGACTTAGATCTCTTGTGGGCACAAAGGGACTCATGATATGTTTGACCCCTCCCTCCGGCTCAGCCTGCTTATGTCCTATAGGTGCATTTTTCAAAGCTAGTTTTTAAAAAAATAAAATATCTTTTTCAATCTAAAAAGGAGATAATGAAGAGAAAAAAAGAACTTCATTAAGTCTGAGAACAGATAACATTCCTCATATGTATGATATGTGGAACCTCTTCTCTCCTAAAACATAAAAACCTCTTAAAATAGCTATGCTTAAATCAATGCATTTGTAAAAAGAGGTCATTCACTTCACTTTGCACCCTTATTAGTTGTATTATCTTGTGTTTCCTTAGAGATTTATTGAACAGGTATCCCTACACTGCTCACACAAGCAGGTATCCCTACACTTTTGCACACAGCATATACATTCAAAGAGCTTCAGATCTGCTTGCATAAAGATGCTGTTATAACAGCCATGATATTCCCTTTGGGCATTAAATCTGAAGTGCTGAACAGCTCTACTACATGAGCACAAACAGAAACACACACACACAAATACACACATCACAGATACATTAAGTATTTGTAGCAGGACCTGATACTTTCTCAATCACAGTTGCTGCCTGTTATTGAAGGAAAAAAAAAAGTCAAGAAATGGGATATAAAATAAGAACAATTATCTCTTGTAACATCAGTACAAATAAACGTGAAAGGGAGATGGTGTAAACACAAATAGTCATAGTTGTTTTTATCACCTTAGTTAATATGATTCTTTCACAGAATTTTATAAGTGTATAAAAGTTAATATGCTTAGGTCCAGTAAAGTTTATATGACTCACCTCCATACCAGAGATGGTATTCAACCAGTTCACACCGGTTCAAATGAACCGGTGTGAACCAGTTGAATACCACCTCTGGTATGGTGGTGAGTCATTCGGGCCAACTGGTAGCAGTGATTTGGTAGGGGTTGCCAAACTGGTGGTAACTCCTGGCTGGCCATGCCCCATCCCGGTCACCAGGTTTCCCAGTCGCTCACTTGCCCCAGTCACCTCTCCTTGCTTTCTGTACCATGTGGTGGCCGTGGCACAGCTCAGGCAGATGTCCCATGGCTGCTGCACATGCACACTGTGTGTGCAGCCGCTACACATGCAGTGCACATGTGCAACAGTCCAAGGACACCCGCCCGCCTGCCTGCCATCCCGGAGCATGCTTTCTTCCTTCTCCTGGTAGACGTGCCTCTTCCAGCCTTGCCCAGCCCGGCCAGTCAGCAGGTGGGTGGGTGGATGTCCCGGGTCTTCTTGCCCCCCTTGTTGTGAAATGCCTGCAACTGTTGCATGCTTTTTTCAGTGTGGGAGTCCAGCCCCACCAAAAAAAGCACGCCCTGTTCTTTGTGCCGGGCCTGGCAAGTCTGAGCAGCCAGTACATAGAACAGGGTGGCACCAGACCAGAAGTGGAGTGAAGCCGGAGATCAGTAATTTTCATTGCAAGAATTTTCATTGCATTGCTGTGTGTTCTCCAGCTCCACTGAAAAAGCACAACATGCACTGGCCCACTGGAGAAGCGGAGCGGCAGCTACGGGGTTGTCGCACTAAAAAAAGGGCAGTTGGAGGTAACTGCTTGCACTGAAAAAGAGGCAGCTGGAGATGGCTCTTTTTCAGTCTCCAGCCACCTCTTTCATAGAGCAAGAAGCCTCTCCCAACTGGCCGGCTGCTCTCCTCCTCCTCAGCCATAAAGAACAGGCAAAGAAGCAGGACAGCAGCCAGCCAGTTGGGGGAAGTTTCTTGTGCCAAAAGAGGCAGCAGTGGAGATGGAGAAAAAAATCACCTCCAGTCACCTCTTTCACAGCATAAAAGAGGTGGCCATCCTCAGTCATACAGAACAAACAGGTAGAGAAGGAGGAAAGCAGGCAGACTTGGCAGGCAGTCACGATCTTTGTTTGGGCTTTTTTTTTTGTCAGCCCAAGGGTGGAGGGGAGAGAAAGGTACGTAGGAAATCACCCTGTCTCTGAAGCATCAGTCATGTGACTGAGTGGGCATGGCCAACTCAATGTCACTCGCAGCAAGGTGCTGCATCATCTTGCTGAGTTGGCCACGCCCACCCAGTCACATGAAAACCAAGCCACACTCACCAAACAAACCATGCCCATAGCACCAGTAGTAAAATTTTTGAATCCCGCCATTGCTCCATACATTTTGCATGCCAAGCCTAGCTCAACATATGAGGATACTGATTGTATTCAAACTCATATTCACATTCTGGCTGAGCTTTGGTTGTATCATAGAGGGCTACATATGTGAGGATATCTGTGGGCTAAAGCTTAGCATGCTATTTATGAGTTTCATGTTCCTTGGCACAGTCTGCACTGATTTTTCCACATGTCCAAAAGGCTATATTAAATGGTCACCATATGTAAGAATTATATGTCAGGGGTCTTCAAACTTGACAGCTTTAAGACTTGTGGGCTTCAACTCCCAGAATTCCTCCTCCAGTCATGTTATCTCAGGAATTCTGGGAGTTGAAGTCCACAAGTCTTAAACTTGCCAAGTTTTAAGACCCTTGATATAAGTGCACAAAGTGCATTTTTGTATTTTAGATAATTTTAATGAGAATTGACAATAACATTGTTGCATGCTATTTTGAACTACAAACTGTGCTACAAGACACATGGTGGCAGTGGCTAGAATGCAGCATTGCAGGCTAATTCTGCTGACTGCCAGGAGTTTGATCCTCACTGGCTCAAGTTTGACTCAGCCTTCCATTCTTCTGAAATTGGTAAAATGAGACTCCAGGTTCTTGGGGACAATATGCTGTAAACTGCTTAGAGAGGGCTGTAAAGCACTGTGAAGTGATGTAAGTCTAAGTGCTGTTGCTATTGCTACAATATTTTAATAAAGGATTTCCTGTGTAATCATCATCCAATTTTATGATCTCACATATTTAAGTAATCATTTTCTTCACATGCATTAGCTACATTCACTTGTAAGTAAAAACCTATTAATCATTTAATTCTTGTAAAAGATGTAGTCATGATGTTTTTACATAAATATAACTACTGATTACCTGATGTTGTGGTCTGCTGACATAGGAAGGAACCTGTGATGACCCAGAGTGTAACACAAATGTAACAAAATCTAAAATGTAAATAAATGTCCTTTAATGCCTCCAACTTGGCCTCACTGTTCAATAATTCTCAGTTGGAGATGAAATATACTCAAAAATAGTCTTCAAAAGAAAGCAATACAGTCCGAACTTAAGGAGCAGATAGAGGTGAAATAAAAAACCAAACAAACTACAATGATGAAATTTCCACAATGGAACAGGATATGTAATTACTAAATTCAAGGAGATAACAAGGCATAGTCTGTTGTAAGGACGTCAACCAAGATAACTTCAGCCCAAGATAAAACACGCTTTGCTTCTGGCAACACTGTGTAGTAATCATCTATTTTATATACTAGTCTCCCCAGCTTCAACCAGTGAAGAGGATCATGGCCGCTTCCTCTCTTGTAAGCCAACTTGTTGCCTTCTCCCTGCATGTCCTAGGATGCAGAGGGGATGGGCCTGGATCTTCCTCTGACTGCCCAGCTGGCTTCTGCCTTTCCCCAGTCTCCTCCACAACCTCCAAAGCCACACTTCCACTCCCTGTCCGCTGTTCCTCCTCTCCCTCAGAGTCCGACCCTACCAAGGGCATGACAGAACTTGAAGTATTCTATCAAAAGAATGCTTAATATTTATGTACATACAAAATCATAGTAAACTTCATTATTATTAAAGTTATTTATGGGATAACCAAGGACCACTTTAACCTATCCAGAGTTACTTGGCTTTTTTTAATAATATGATTGAATTGGCCTACCTTGAAATATGCAGCTTCTGTGCATATTTCAACAGAAAATCTGAAATCCAATTACCCAGTCTTATACAAGGGTCTATGTGTGGACTAACAGCTTTATTATCATGTGAAGAAATTACATCTGAATTGCTATTGTGGTTTCAAAAATGATAGGGAATAGTAAACACGTATTTTTCTAGATTTACATGCTTGAACTGGTTGTTCTGAGAGATTGAAATCAGGAATTTAAAATTACTTTTAAAAAATCAACTATGACAACAACAAAACTTTGTGTTGACACAATCATTTAACATTTTGTATGTAGTCTAACTTTTGCCAGTAACCACATTGTAATACCATTCTATCAAATATTTAGGAAAAATATTGATGTTCTAAGATAATAAATTAGATATATGAGGCAATAGTTTCATAGCCTTTCAGTTATTATTTAAGACTAATTTGTCTCTGATTGCATTCATAACTGAGACCAGAATTTCCATTGCTAACTAAGGCAGTTGTTAAGTGAGTTGTGCTCGATTTTATGACCCTTTTTTGTTATGGTCATTCAATGAACCACTATAGTGTTTGGTTGTCAAGTGAAGTTTGCTTTGCCCATTGATTCGCTTGTTGAAACCTGGAACAGTTATAAATACATCACTGCTGCCAAGTGCCTAAATTTTGATCACACAATTGTGGGAATGCTGCAATGATGTTAAGTGCAAGGATCTATCATAAGACACTTTTTTCAGTAGTGCTGTAACTTTGAATGATCACTAAATGAATTGTTGTAAATCAAGGACCATCTGTATAAAATAAGAGGTCACAATGAAGTTGGAAAAATTAGTGAAAGTGATGGAAACTGATGGAGATTTGTCATGATAAGCAAGAAGTTAACTTGGATGCTAGGATTTCTGAGAATTAGCTGAGAATTAGCAACTTGCAGGATGTAAAAAGAGATCTTGTTAATAACATTGTTAATGAATGGACTATCACTAATTGCCAGAAATATCCATGTATGTTCCCCTATGCACTTCATAAAAGAATCTCAAAGATAGTTTAGATCTAGTTTATTCTCTAATTTTAATTAGAATCGATGCATTTCATCCTTGCTGTGGGCCAACCAAGCATCGGTTGCTCCCTTTTCCTGTTATGGAGAATTAAAAGAAAAAACACTAAAGCAATAGACATTTCTATTCTTCACATGTTGTTTTACTGTTAAGGAATCTTACTGCTCTAACCTTGGTGTTTGTCTAGGGTAACCCTTAGGGCTTTTATAACCTTTCTGTAAACTTAACTGCCAATCACCAGACAGAATGCAATTAATCTTCAGAGATGAAGTAGACCTTTCCTCTAGTTTTGAAAGCAAGAAAACAGCCTCAGGTATTTAGGCAACTGCTTGAACTTTTCTAATTGGTACAAACTGTCTGTAATAATTCCAGTTTCCCTCTGTTGACCCCAGCACTCTGCTATTTTAAGCTAATACACTTATCATGATGTTATTCAGTGTTATATGATATGAGCAAAAGGATCTGAAGCTGGCTAGGATTTTGAGACTGACATCTGTCTAGAGCTAGGCTATTGCACTTTAAAGTACAGCACTGACAAAACACATCTCACTGATGCATTTAATTATACCTAATACTAGGATACTGAATGTTTAATTTTTATTATCACCAATCTGCAGATTTTCAAAGAGGTGTTTCACTTCAGTGATGCTGAAAATCACTTGTTTGAAGTCCCAAAGGTGCTTTTTCAGGAAGCAACTGGACTTCCTTGTTTTTTTCTTTGAAGATGTTTCACTTCTCATCCAAGAAGTTTCTTCAGCACTGACTGGATGGTGGGGAATGAAAGGATTTATATTCCTTTCAGACAGCTGGTCATTTGTATCCTTTTAGAGAGTTGTTGAGGCACTTGGAGGTTTCTCTTTGTCCTCATAGTCACCTGAGGAGTACAAGTGGTTCCTGTAGTCTGCATTTTTTTTTCTGGAAATCCGTTCACACTCTTTGCAAAGCAGCTTCCTCTCACTGTTCAAGTATTTTGGGTGACTTCTGGAGACTTTTCTGGCACTCCCAGTCACTAGAAAGGGCTACTGCAAGTTTATGCCAGAGGAAACAACTGGTACAAAGAACCTTGATGAGACAAATCAAAGTATTCTGCATCTTGATGAGATAAATAGTACCGTCTGTGAGGTGCAAAGCACCTCATTGATATGAAATGTAGCCACCTTCCATTACCTGTTAGTTCCTTAAATGCAAGCAAAGTGTCACTACTTTCCTTTTACCAATTATGTGATAGTACAAAGGAAAATCTGTGGTTTCTGCATAAAATAAAACCTTTTCAAACCTGGAGAAAAGGAATTTAAATACCACTGGGACTAATATACAGGATATGTATGGGATTCAGCAGAGTCTGAAGTCAATTTGGGACATTTAAGCTAAACTGGATCACTGTGGCTTCTTGCTGAAGTGCAATTTCTTTAAAACTGCATCCTTTCTAAAGCTTTGGAAGCAATTAAGCACTTCTGGGGACTGCAGAAAAGCAGTCTGTTAGTAAGCTATTGTTATTTTGCTTTCACTTTTCAGAAGTAAAAAAAAAAAGCCCCAGAATGGCATGAGAGGGAAATTAGGTTGTCTTCTAATATAGAGAACAGCTTATCAAGGCATTACAATCATTTTTCTTTAAGGAAGAACTATAAAATCATACACTTTTCAACACAATATTCTGCCTTTTGTAAATTTTGCTGTACCTAACTAGAAAAATCTAAAGAAATTTGACAGGATCAATGAGAATGTAGTTATTAGTAGCTTATGTATCTTCCTGGTCTTTTATTGTTTTAGTTTTTCCATTAACTCTTTTTCCATCTTCCTAGCCTCTTTCTAATTTTTTTCTTTGCATGTACCAATCCATTCATTCCTAACCTGTTTCTTATTTTAGAAACTAAGTTGACACTATATTAATAGGGTTACCTCCTTTTTCTTTTTGGTTAGTATTATTACAACCCTGTTGGTCATTGGCCTATTTTCTTGTGATATGTTACTTTATTCTATCAGTTAGCTACTGTAAATAAACATTTGCTGTGCTAATACAGTGTGTTGATTGGAAAATAAGCATATTTAAGAGATGAGAATACAATTCACAGATACATTGAAATAGAATGTATTTCTTTTTAAAAATACTTTATTACATTTCTACAAAAATATAAACAAATTATTAAATAGGAAAAAGACACGGGAAGGCAAGGTGCAAAGGAATAAATAAAAATGAAAGAATAGTCATTTTTCTTTCTTTGGTACAGTTACAGATTTAAAATACATTTTACATTTTGATCTAAAATTCAACAATACCTGGAATTTCTAATTGGAATCATAAACCTATTCATAATTGTCAAAATTAATGTAGCATGTTTTTCAATTTGTAGCAAAAAGTCCAAATATGCTTTCCACATAGAAACAAAGTTAGACGAAGTCTTTTCTTTAATCAAACTAGTTATTTTTGCTATCTCTGCCTCTTCCCTTAACTTCATTGTCCATTCTTCATTGTGGAAAGCCATAAGACTTTCTATCTCTGTGCACACAAAAGTCTTGCTACAGTTATTACAATATGGAAACAAAGTCCCATATTTTTTCTCCAATTGTTTTACCATGAAACCTAAAAGAAAAACTACTGGTTTCAATTGTAAACTTGTTTTAAGAATTCTTTGAATCAAACTACATAATTGATTTCAATAACTCTTACCCTTCTTATAGGTTATACCAAGGGTGATAAAAGTGCCTTCAGAGTGATTTCCAACATAGGCTGAAACACCACTATACATCTTTGAAATGATCATCATCATTGCATCATCTTGTAGAAATTCTCTTTCAATTACAGTTCAAAGTAAATTATAGTCATTTATTCAACATGTTCTTCCACTAATCTAGCATTATGGATAGAATGAATTTCTTAACCATCCCTAGACGGCAAAGATAATCCTTAAGAGTTTTCTTCTTACCTCAAAAACATAAGTGGTAGTGCATTATTGCAAAACATTTTATTCTTTTCTTATTTAAACACAAAGACACATTTTGAAAAATCTTCCCAACCAACCAATATGGCACAATAGACAAGCTAGCTAGTTTATAGTTATCGAAAACTGGATGACTATTTTCCTTGCAAAATGTAAGTGATTGAGGGAAACTAAAAATAAAACAGTGTCAGAGGAATAGAATAAATATTGAGAGGTATAGAATCACATTTGATGAGGGTGAAGGTGTGTTCTCTAAGCTTGTGGTTGGATGTGTGTTGGTTTCCAAACATTTTATTACCAGGCTAGGTAACATCTTTAGCAGAGATTAGGGGAATTCACATTTGATTCGTATTTTGAAGGTTTCTTAGCTGATCCAAATTTTTAATCTTTTGGAGTGTCTATTATAATTGACATTTTTAAAAAGTCATCTGATTTACAACTGAATCTGTTATTTGCTATTTTAAAAAATTCATTATTAAACAACATAGAAGTACAGTAATGACTCTTTTTTTTTCAAATAGTAGCTTTTCATTATAGGTAGTCCTCAGCTTACACCACTTCACTTAATGACCATTTGAAGATACAATGCAGTGGTGGGATTCCATTTTTTTTATTACTGGTTCTGTGGGCATGGCTTGGTGGGTGTGGCAGGGGAAGGACACTGTAAAATCTCCAGTCATGGGTGGTATTGGCCAGTTTTCCAAACTACTCAAAATTTCTGCTACTGGTTCTCCAGAACTGGTCAGAAGCTGCTGAATACCGCCTCTGATACAATGGCACTGAAAAAAGTGACTTATGACAATTTTTCACACTTATGACCTTTTCAGCATCCCCATGGTTACATGATTTACATTTACATTTGACATACTTGACAACGGACTCACATTTATGATGGTTGCAGTGTCCCAGGGTCATGGTTTGCAATCTTCTGACAAGCAAACCAGATTTACTTAACAAATGTAGCAAGAAGTTCACTCATTTCACAAAAATTAGTTCACTTACTAATTTAACAACTGGAGTGATTCACTTAACAAATGTAGCAAGAAAAATCATAAAATGTGGCAAAACTCACTTAACAAATCTCTCACTTAGCAACATAAAATTTGGCCTTAATTGTGGTTGTAAGTAGTTGCTTGGCTGTCTTTGGGCTAAAACTTCCAAATTGCAATTCTATTTATTTGGTGACCTTAGATTTAACTTGCCACAAAATAAAATCGGTAAAAAGGCACAGAAAAAAATGCATGTTGCATTGAAATCTTGGAACAGTAGATACCACTAGCCCAGGAACTTTAATTCCTTAACCTATTTTTTTGTGACTCCAGAATACTTTCTAAATGCACTGTTAGTTTCTAGTGGCAAAATCATCAATCCAACATTTCCTCATTTTAATTGAAAACACACTGTTATATAGAACTGTATTATAGTAGATTTCTGCAACATGTTCTACATGAGGTTGCCCATGAAGAGTGTTCAGAAACTTCAACTGATGCAAAATGTGGCCGGTAGATGGTAAATTGTGTTAGATACAGAACAAAACACTACTATGTGTGTTGCACTGATTGCTGGTGTGTTTATGGGTGCGATTCAAAGTTCTGGTGTCCTTTCCCCAAGAAACTATACCTGTCCAATTAGATCCAGCAGGCTGGACATGTTATAGATCCTGTTGGCCAATGAATGTCAGTTAGTGAGAACTAGAAGATAGTCTTTCTGTACTGTAGCCCCTGCATTGTGGAATATTTTCTCTTCAGGTACTAGAATGATCCCAACCTGTTGATCTTTTGCAAAGATCTAAATTGTGGCTATGTTACCAAGCCTGGTGCATGGAATGTGTTTTGGGCCATGTTTCTTGGCTTTACTCTGAATTAGTTAACTATCTTGGCTGCTGTAGGTATTTTTTATTGTTTTTACTGTTTTATTGTTTTAACTATTTTTTAGTTTTAGGATAAGAAATTGCCCAGAGTCATTTGATTGAGATGGGTTACTATAGAAAATGAATGAATGACACTGTTTTAAAAACAATGAGAAATATCAAATTTGAATAATGGAGAGAGTTGCAGCTAGCTTTGTCTATCTTGAATCAATATCTCATTAAGTACTGCCCACCCCTCCTAAATATTATGTATAATCTTTAACAATCAAGAAGTTGGCCACAAGAGTGGTGAATACAAAAAAATAGAATTTACTTGGATGGGAATACCATTTTCTTTTCCTTTAACTTGTGACAAGCAGTTTTATGCCCAAGTTCAATTTTAGAAGGAAAGGTAAAATCAAAGGTCAGCACAATATGGAAATCTTGCATTGATCTTGAAAGAACAGATTAGCTCATGCTCATTTCCTTGAGGACATTGGTATCATCAGAGAATCCTGCTCTTATTCATACATCATACTTGCTTTGTATTGGCAGAGCAACTTAATTGAACATCCTTACAGCTACTGTGAAAGAAGTCAGAACTCCTTCCCTATGTGAAGACAAGTTTCACTATGCAATACACAAGGGCAGTCTAGCAATCATTAATCTCTGTCTATGTGCTGTCACTTCCCCATGATCTATCACAGCACATACATAATTAAAAATGGACAGGAGCCACAGCCAAGAGAACATCACTTCTAATTCTGAGTAACCAAAAATTCTTAACATTTTCATCCCTCAATCTATTTCATAACTTGAGGCAGATATCTAACGCAGGAGCATTAGTCTAGATAAATTATGATTAGTTCAGTGTATCAGCTTCTAAGTGAATATGTGCCAGAAGCTACATAAGCACTTAAGGAATTCTTTGCTCTGAGAATATAAATACTGTGTATTTTAATCTAAGAGGCCAGAAATTCTAATAAAGCAATACATTAAGCAGTTGCCCAGACTTTTGGAAGCATGACGTACTGATTGTCTTTTTACTAGTCAACTATTGAGACGCTTGAATTAGGAGACCTAATTCCTACTCTGTTAGTTCTAAGTGGTGTGATATACTTGTGACAATGTTTACTTTTAGCAATAGTCAATAATCACAGAAAAAAGTCCTAACATAATAATATCCAGACATTCCTAAAATGACTTTTTGTTAGTTTGCTCGTTGCATTGCCTTTTGTTGATGAAGCCATTAATCTACCCATATGTGGGACCAACCAATGAATAAGTAATGGTAAAACAGTCCCATGAGGCCATCCAATTTAGTGCATCATACAGAGCTTTACCCCTAAAAGGATTTATCATACTTTTTTTAGGCTTTAAAGAAAGAATCTAGAAGCCTCCAAGTATGTGAATTTGAATCCAGATGTGGGAGAAAATATCTTGATTTAGATAATTTAAACTGCAGAGCAAAAGTCACAGTCATTGTGGAGAAGGGGAAAATGATTTTTCTGTAAAATGAAAATGATAATGCTGGAAGAAGCTGCAACAAAGAAATACAATAGGCAATGGTATGGCATGTACTTTTGCTAGAAATGGTAATGCAACAAGAAATTTCAGGATAAATCCAAAGGCTGTAATTTTACCATATAAGAATATTAGTATTTGTTTCTGCTCCCAGTTCTGTTTTATTGATACTTTTATTGTTTGCCATCCAAACAAACCAGCCACGTTGAAGAAATACAAATATGCTAAATTCTATCTGTTTGAAATATGTGTTGGTAACAAAACCTTGTCTGGAGCACAAAGTTATAGTGGGGATATGATCCTTGCATTCAAGTTCCTAGCGTGCAACATTTTAACTGTACTGTTCCAAATAGATATTTGTATGTCGATTTGTAATCTCTTAGAAGACAAGCTAATGATAATTCTTTTCTCTCTGCATCTTATTATGTTCTGTTTTTTGTAGCCATCTTAAACATTTGACATCTAATTTCTTGACTGCCAGCCAAATACAATAACCTGTTATTGTCCATTCTGGAGGTGACCTTAGCTCAAGGACATATTGCATACAGTTTTCATATTTACAAAATTATATGCGCATATGATTGGGAAATAGCTGGGGAGCCAATGAATGAGCTAGTTCTACAAAAGTTTGATGAAGGAGTTTAACTGCTATAGCTTGTAACTCTATGTCATCTTCATTTGGCAACATCTTTGTTGTGCCATTTCTATGCTTCATTGTTCCCAGATAATTCTTATGGTTTAACTGTGTTTCCAAGCATAAGTTTCAAGGAACCCTTCTCTCCAATGTATAAGTTAGTCTAGTGTATGTTCTTGAGAAAATGAATCTAATAATTCATATGATCCATTTGCCGTTGATTGATTGTTTTTCCTCCAGATCTGCTGCATTTTAAATAACTTTATGGGGATTTACTGGAAAGTTATACAAAAGTGGGGGAGTGCAAAAATGTGAATATTTATGAACAAAAACAAGAACTGAGAATGTTTCCTTGAAATTGAGTCCAGACTTGTAATGAGGCTGATCTGAAACTTAAATGTGCATCACAGCACCACAGCAGATAACCTACTACTTCCTTTCTTCATTCTTCTTTTTTTCTCCCTATATAACAAATGTCTCACATCCTTTTTAAATATAGAGCTTTGGTGGGAAGTATGTGTTTTTATTTTTCATTTAGAGCTGGGAATCCGTGCTATGAAATAAGCATCTTTCTCTTGATCATATTCTGTAACAATTCCAGAATGTATTATAATTTGGTAGCTGTATCCTGATTAAAGCATTCTCCTTGATTAATTATATTTTGGCTTTGGACAATGCTGGCTTCTTCTAAAAGTCAGTTCACAATGTCTGGATTACTTGACTGCACATCTGGTTTCTCCAGTGCCTGCAAATATTTATATAGACTTTAATGATTCCCTGTCCACTGTAAGGTTTTACTGCTTTGCTAATCCTGTTACCATCTTCTTTGCTCTTTAACATTTTCCATTCTGGGATTCAATTATGTAAACTGAAAGACAAACAGATTATTTTGGGTAGATTAATCTTGTTCTGACTTTTGTTGAGCAAGGAGGCTGAACTGAAATACTTTTCAGAGTTTACATATTGTATATATATTTGAAGTGAAACTACATTTTAAGACAAACAAAAGACATCTAGCAGTGGTCAAAATTAGAAGCAATTTGTGGCATGTTTTAAGGAGAAATGGTTATAGTCAATGGTTATAGCTGTTCCACTATGCCACACAAGGATCCATGCAGATAACTTTTTCAGATTTTAGATGGTTATTAGTAATGGAGATTATGATTCAAATATACATTCCAGATAAAATTTTTCTCAATGCTATATTTTCAAAATATTTTAGTTTTTATAATTTTACTATTGTCCTGTATATCATACTTCACTATGATTATTAATATACATACTGGTATCATTCTGGCTATATTGCTTATAAATGTGGAATGGCTCCCAAAGGTGCTTTTTCTTTTCCTTCAAAAGATAACTGGACTGTTTTTCTCTCCCTTGAGAAAGAAGAAAATGTTTTGCTTCTTATCCAATGAGGTTCATCAGTTCTGATGGCAGGGAGGATGGAAAGATAGGTTCTGATAGGATGGGAAAAGAGAATGGAAGGATTGTTTCGCTTCTTTGACTCTCTTCTTTGTGGCATACCCTTTGATATTGGAATACTGTTATCCTGTCACCTCTAATCCTTCTTTTCATTGAACTAGATATATCCAATTCCAACAACTGTTCTTAATATGTTTTAGTCTCCAGTTCTCTAATCATCTTTGTTGCTCTTCTCTGCATTCTTTCTAGAGTCTCAACATCTTTTTTACATTATGGCAGCCAAAATGAATGCAGTATTCCAAGTGTGGTCTTACCAAGTTATTATAAAGTGGTATTAACACTTCACCTAATCTTGATTCTATCCTTTATCACATGCCTTACTGAAGTCCAAGTAAATTATAACCACAGCATTTCTCTGGTCGACTAATGTTATCACTTTGTCAAAGAAGGCAATAAGATTTGTCTGGCATGATCTGTTTTTGACAAACCCACACATAGAAGCCCAGAGTAACTTTATTAATGCAAACAATATTTGTATCTATTTTTTATTTTTATTTTTACATTTTTAAGAGGTTATTTTTTTGCAAAATGAAATATTTCCTTATTAATCTGTGATAAGATGTAATCAGTGGTGGGATTCAATTTTTTTTTACTACCGGTTCTGTGGGCATGGCTTGGTGGGTGTGGCAGGGGAAGGATACTGTAAAATCTCCAATCAGAGGTGGTATTTGCCTGTTCTCCGAACTACTCAAAATTTCTACTACCAGCTCTCCAGAACTGGTCAGAACCTGCTGAATACCACCTCTGGATGTAATACCAGAACCATCAAATACTATCAAAAAGGTACAAATAGTAGGAAACGTTATTATAAATATCTACTGGTTGATTTAAAAAAAATAGTGTATTTGTAAGAATGCATAATGGTTTCTGGTTAAGATTATATTAAAAGTTGTCTTAGAAAGCAACTTATGTAATCATTATAAAAAGAGCATTTTTCCCTAACCAATACTAAAGCTGCATTTTAATTAATGGGATTAATTATGCACATTACTCTTACTAATTATTTTTAAAATCAAAGCCTACATAATGAACTCTTGAAGTTTTTTTCCTAAGAATTATTTAATGCACAAAAAAGGTTCAAAGCAGAAACATCTGAACTTCATCATATATACAGTCCTGCAAGAAGTAAGTATGCCACTCAATCAAATCAGTCAGTAAATTAAGACCTCATCTTTAACTATTTTTTAAAATTATATTTGCTGAAGAAAAAAAAATTCATATTTAATTATTTTACTCTTTTCTTCAATAATCCTGCTTCTGGTTCCTTTGCTAATGAAAACAGGCCAAGTATGTAGTTCAATTGAACCAACAGGCCAGTGTTGCTACTCAAACACTCTGAGATTTATGCTTCTTCAGTAAACTCTTCATTGCAGAGGCAAATTGTTCCACTGATTAACTGTTCTATCAGGAAATTTTCTTTAATTTAGGACAAGAGTCTTCAAACTTGGCAAGTTTAAGACTTGTAGACTTCAACTCTGAGAATTCCTGAGCTAACATAACTAGAGGAGGAATTCTGGGAATTGAAATCCACAAGTCTTAAAGCTGTCAAGTTTGAAGACTCCTGATTTAGGAGGTTCTCTCTTTGGTTAGTTTCCATCCATTGGTTCTTGCCCTGCCTTCAGGTGCTTTGGAGAATATCTTGACCCTTCTTCTTTGTGGCAGTTCCTTAGATATTAAACTAGACATACCCAGGGGTGGGATTCAAATTTTTTAACAACCGGTTCTGTGGGCATGCCTTAGTTGATGGGTGTGGCTTGGTGTCATGTGACTGGGGGGACGTGGCTTGGTGGTCATGTTATTGGCTGGGCATGGCCAACTCAATATCACTCACATTGAGGCATGCATCTCCTCTCCTGGCCTCTCATGACTGTGGAGATGCTGCAACAGTCATAAGTGTGAAAAATGGTCATAAGTCACTTTTTACATTGCCATTGTAACTTTGAATGGTCACTCCACACAAGCAAAGTACCAGCAAAGGAGGGAAAAAACTCCAGAGAAGTTCCTGAGACAGGAAGTCTAGTCCTGCCAAGAATGTAATAAGGGTTAATGGAGAGGCAGTTTCTGTAAGCAACACCAGAGTGTTTCCTTCCTGCCTTCCTTACAGGATTAGGCCAGTAATTTCTTCTAACAACTGGTTCTCCAAACTGCTTAAAATATTAATAACCGGTTCTAGTGAATAGGTGCAAACTGGTAGAATCCCATCCCTGGACATACCTAATTCCTGCAACCATTCTTCATAGGTTTTAGTCTCTACTCCCTTAAGCATCTTTGTTGTTCTTCTCTGCACTCTTTCTAGAATTTCAACATCTTTTTTATATTATGCCAATCAAAACTGGATGCAATATTCCAAGTGTGGTTTTATCAAGGCATAATAAAATGGTATTAACATGTTGAAAGAAAAAGCTGGTTCAGTTCCAAGCTGGAAGAAAGATGCTGGAAATAAAATGGAGGCTGGAGGCTGATTGGAAAGAAAGGTCCATTTATTGATGAACAGAACCACCAGGGTTTATAGTTCTGGTGTAGCTGACCAACTGGTTTGGTTTTGCATGAACTTTCTATTTAGTTTTTACAGTGTTTTGTAATATGGAGGCTTGCCTTGTGTGTTTGTATTATTTGATTGGTTTAACTCAAGGGCCTTCAAACTTGGTAAGTTTAAGACTTGTGGATTTCAATTCCCAGAATTCCTGAGCTAACATGACTAGAGGAGGAATTCTGGGAGTTGAAGTCCACAAGTCTTAAAGCTGTCAAGTTTGAAGACCCCTGCTTTCACTTGTTTCACAAAGGCTCATGATAGGTCTTAATTATCACTTTCTTAGTCCTAATTCTGTCAAGCATACGTAACTGATTTTATCCTCTTATCTATTGTGTCTAGCCCTTGGAGCTGAAGTTCTTTTGTCTTCGGAATAGGCTGGCCCAATCTTTCTTAATAATCTTTCTATTGCTGGGGGCTATTAAGAGAGAATTGAGCATTCTTTCTGTTTTTAAGAACATGTTTCTCCATTTTTTCCTTTGGGAAAATATAATATTCTGCCTTTTTAAATATTTCCCAAAATTTTCATTCTTCTGGGGTGGGAGGCTTCCCACAAACTATTCATATGATCTTGATTCTATCTCTCTATTAATGCAGCCTAGGATTGAATTGACTTTTTGGCAGCTGTAGCACACTGCTGGCTCACATTTAAATGGTTGTCCACTAGGATTCCAAGATCTCTCCTACAGTTACTTTTATTGAGCCAGTCTGATATATCTCTGCATATCACATTGTTAGGGATATATCACATCCCTAACAATGGGGACAGCCAACTTGTTTGTAACCACATATGAGTTATGTCCTTTTAAAGGACACCAAGTTTATAAACCTCACTTTCTAATTACTTTTAGAAATTGCTCATTAACTATTTCTAAGCTATCAAAAATCTTCAGAAAGACTCAGACCTTTGAAAATGCTGGATAAATGTGCCTTCAATAATGAGTGAAAAATATTCATAAGCTTAAGAATTTAAAAAATCTGAAATAAACAGAACTAAATAAGATTTTGATCTTAGAAAGTTATAAATGGACTAAGGGTCCAGATAAAATCGGAATGCTGAAACCTTTACAATCAGATTTTGAAATTAATTATAAAGAACAAACAGCTTCTTGAGGGAAATAGATTCCATTTTGGTTTTTATAAGAGAATGATAAGCAATTTCACAATTTCAAAAACTGAACACTAGAAAGAAAAAAGTTTTTAGGTAGGCATTTATTATTAACTTGACTATTGGAATAACAAGCTTGGGTATTCTACTTTTGGTTAAATAATTGTGAGTTCCATTAAACAATGTGAAATTAGTTTCCTAGAAACATAAAATGAGGTTAATACAATAAAAATTTTATACTGTTTCATGCATACTGGGCCCCTGGGAAAATGTCTTGTAACATTTTGTTATAATCAACCTACTATTGAGCATATACCTTAGGAATTGGAACATTAATTGGAACATGGTTTGTTCTTGCCTTATTATGTCTGTATTTTGAATGGAATTTAATAAGATTATTAATAGAAGTTTGTATCAAGTTGTTACTTTAAAGTCATATATATTCTTAATTATTGTATTTTGGATACATTTATGTAAGAACCTGGCTCTCTTGACTGATCTATAATGTTGGCAAATGTAGATCAAAAAAAAGGAGGACAACCAGCAACAAGGTGTTGGAAGAAAAATCCTTCTGAGTTCAGTTCCAAGTGGGGAAAAAGACACTGAAAACATGGAGGCTGTTTGGAAGGTTTAATAGTGGGCAGTAGGACCATATGGCTTGAAGCTCCAAAGAAGGATGATCACATGCTCCAAGGTGAAGGAAAAGATCAAGAAAGGGCTGAGGTGCTGAAAGTGCCTGGGTTTTATAACCTTTGTTGGAATTTGAATTGGAGCTTGTATTCTGATTGTTGTCAGACTCCCATGGGGCTATGCAGGGGCAACTCTGTAGGCTGTCCTGAGTTCCAGGCTTGGTTGAGCCTTGCTGAATGATGATGATGCACTGAAAGGGCTTTTGAGCAATTGCTATAGCTTTACGTGGAGATCTTTGTGATGTAAAATATTTTGGCCCAGGCCTTAATGGCCCACCCATTAACAAAGGTGGGGGTGAGCTTCTGCTTCTGAGGTGAGTTTCTGCTTCTGAGTTTCTACTCTTTTTAGGGGAAATATTCTGCCTTTTAAATATTTCCTAGGATATTTCAATTGTCCAGGAGAGGTGTGGGTGCTAACTTCCTAAAAAGTGAATGCAGTCAATTATTGTTAAAATAGGTGCTCTCTTGGAAGACCTGAAGGATCAGGATGGGGATAGATAATACTAGATAGACAGGGTTGCCCTCTCTCACCCCTCTTATTTATATTTGCTTTAGAATCATTGTTAACGCGGATAAGACAAAATTCTGAAATCCAAGGAGTTAGGGTCAAAGCAGAGGAATATAAATTACAGGCGTTTGCAGACGATATGGTTTTCTTCCTAGAGGATCCCATGGAAAAAGGACATAATCTAATAAAAGAACTAGAACAATATGGCTCAGTAGCAGGATTAAAGATTAACAGAAATAAGACGAAATTACTGACTAAAAATCTAACAGAGAACCA
>NW_020769322.1:18117425-18146891 GCF_900518735.1 Pseudonaja textilis | reverse complement strand
GAAGAAGCATTACATTAACAGAATGGGAAAAGATCTGGAATAGAATCATTAAGATTACGAAATCTGCGGCGTACAAAGAAAATATGTATAAAATGTTATATAGATGGCACTTACCCCCTTCGAGGTTAGCGAAAATGAACCCAAACTCTAGTCCAAAATGTTGGAAATGTAAAAACATAGAGGGAACCTACTTTCATATGTGGTGGACCTGTAAAGAAGCCCAGAAATACTGGCAAAAAATTAGAAAATGGCTGGAGGAGATAACCAAAGAACAAATCGAATACAAACCAGAGTTCTTCCTACTAGGGATCTCTGATAAACATTTTCCTAAAAAGACGAAATATATAATAATTCATATTCTAACTGCGGCCAGATTAGCATTTGCCCAGTGCTGGAAATCATCCTGTTTACCTACAGATCAATTGGTCATTCAGAAAATATGTGACTGCGCAGAAATGGACAATTTAACCATAGCTCTTAAAAATAAAGAGTCTTCAGCATTTGATAATAATTGGAATGCGTGGTATAATTGGTTATATCAGAGATAAACTGTTCAATGAATAATGGGTAATTTAAGCATAAATAGTGATAAGATGTGTATATTTAAAGTAAGGTAGGAGAATTGGATCTTGCAGACTGTCAAAAAGAATATCTGTCTGGTTTTAACGTATTTTCTTTTTTCTTCCGTCTCTTTGTTTTTTTTCTCTCTTTTATACTTCTTTTTCTCCTTTTTCGGTCGCAAGACCGAGTGTTTTTTTTTTTTTTCCCTCTCTCTTTCTCTTCTTTCTTTCTTCTTTTTCTCTCTCTGTTGCATATGTAATGTTGTTATGTTATTTTTTAATTGTAAATTCAATAAAATTTATATATATAGATAATACTAGATAAAATCTATCCTAGTGATTGCTAAGAGTCAACACCAAATTTGTGGGACATAATCAATGTTCTTCTTGTCCTTGTACTAAGATATCACCAATTATTTAGGTGGGGGAGCTGGCTAAAATAATTATGTTAACAATGGAAGAAAAAAAATCTCTACATAGGATTTATAGCAATGTGTTGTTGATAAATACTGTTTATCACAATTTGTATAACAAGTTGTTTTTTTTTAAACAAAATAACAAGAAATAGTCTTTTGAGGAATATGATTACAATTTGTATAGTTGTCCAGATTATAAGAACATTTTCTTTTCTCTTTCTTATCATTATTCTTTTTCATTTTAAAGCTGTGTTATTGTACATGTACTTTCCTTTAGTTTATTACAATAAAATAGAATAAACTGAATCCTTACTAGCAAGAACTCACAAGAAGTAATTCCCTATACTGACAGAATTGTTATTCCAGATGAGATATGGTAAGAAAGCACTGGAAAAGCTTCATGACAACCATTTAAACATCACTACCAGCAGAGAATATGCAAGCCTATATATTTGATTCAGAGTTTTAAAGTACCTGTAGTCAGCTATGCTATTTGCCAAAAGTAATGAATCACTGATATTCACCTGGATGCCAGACAGATATTGGAAAAAAATATTAGGGCTTATATTGTAACTTTGGATATATGAAATACTTAGCTGTAAATAATTTCTCCAGATATCCAGAATTCACAACAAAACTAAACTTATAAGATCTATTGCTATTAACTATTGGGGGTAGGTGCAAAGGATACATGGATATGTCTAGGGGTGGGCTTCAAAAAATTTAGCCACCGGTTGTCTGACTGGTTGCTGGGTTGGCGTGGCCATGGGGCGTATGGCCTAGTCAGGTGGGGGCCATTTTCACACTCCCCAGGCTCCAGGGGAGGGCAAAAATGGCCTTCCTGCTCTCCAGAGGCTCTGTGGAGGCCAGAAATGGGCCTTCCGGAATTTCTGGGCTCATTTTTTGCCCTCTCTGGGCTCTGGAGGCTTTTCTTGAACCTCCAGGAGGGCAAAAAACAGCCTCCCTGGGCTCCAGAGGCCCTCTGGAGGCTGGAAATGGGCACATCCCATTTCACTCTCCCCAGGCTCTGGAGGATTTCCTCAAGCCTCTGGAACAGAGGTGGTATTCAGCAGGTTCTGACCAGTTCTGGAGAACCGATAACAGAAATTTTGAGTAGTTTGGAGAACTGGCAAATACCATCTCTGACTGGAGATTTTACAGTATCCTTCCCCTGCCAGGTCCACCAAGCCACACCCACAGAACCAGTAGTAAAAATTTTTGAATCCCATCACTGCTCTGGAAGGTATGTTTTCCTCCTCCCCAGGCTTCAGAGGCTCTCTGGAGGCCAGAAAGGGCTCGTGTTTGGCCTTCCAGAGCCTCTGGGAGACCCATTTTTCACCCTCCCCAAGCTCCGTGTGAACACTGCGCTTACCTGGGATCCAAAGTGGCCTATGTGGAGACTCCTGGGGAGGTAGGGATGGGAGGGGCAGAGCCAGCCACTCATTGCAACTACCAGTTCAGTGAATCAGATGTAAAATTAACATCCAGTTCGCCCGAACCTGTATGAATCAGTAGTAGCCCACCCTTGGAGATGTCCTAAGGATCTTATAACAAAATGCATCATTATGCACAAAGAAAGGATTGCCATTGCTTATAAAGAAGAGAAGATAGCCCATACTATGGACAAGCCAGTTGTGAACCAGAAAGATTCTAGCTGTGACTTTAATTGTAATATAAGAATAACCATTTTTAGCTCTATTAAGTTATAGAATAATTTCCATTTATGTCACCAAGTAACTTATCATAGCTAATCATGGATTGACATGTCCTCTATTCCAACCTTGGAAACAAGCTTGAAGTTGATTTCAGTGTAATGTATCAGATGCAAACCAGAAACAACAGTCTGAAACATAAACTGTTGATAGTTCTCTAGATTTTATCAAATTTCTGTAAGCTGGGAAGAAAACATGATTTTTTTTCATGTGAATCAAATTCTGATCGAAGAATCTATTCTGATTCACTTTATCATGGGACAGCAGGCGCCCACACATACGCGTGCACGCACGCACATACACAGAGAAAGATTTCATTTTATTTAGCAAAAATCAAACAAGTATCTATAGTATAAATATGTCCTACAACATTCTTTAAAATACTCTTTAATGTCTTTGCAATTAAAAGCTCTTTCATTTCATTATCCCTTTCATATTTTGCATGGTACTAAACTTGAAAAACATTTTCCCCCATCTCCTCAATACTAAAATAAACCATGCCATAACTTGCCCTTCCCCTCAACATATTGTAGCTTAGCAACAAACCTCAAACACACCAGCACCAATTTACCATGGTTTTAATCAGCATTTTCCACATGAATCTCACCATGTGTTTCGGAAATCTTTGATATTCATCTCGATCTAATACAACTGTCTGTTTCTTCCTCTGCTGAGTTCAGAATGAATGCCTTGTCACAAAAAGAATTAGATTTTGACAGCTCTCCCCTCCCTACAGTTAATTGAGGTGATAGATGCACTTGACATTTATCTAAATGTAGAAATGAAGATTAAGACATATTTTTCCTCATGCATTCTGTTTTAAAGGAGGTCACTGTCTAAGGTCTCTTTAATATGCCTGAGCAATTAATAGTGGTGGTGATTCTGCTCTGTCTCACAGTATCTTTAAAGTTCTCTTTCATGCTGACAGATAAAACTATTTGTTCTGTATGTGGGGCTTGAATTAGACTAATCTTTTCCAAGTTTGCCCTCTAGGCCATTCTCTTCTCACAGTTCTGAAAATTAATACTCAGTGAGAAAATGCAAAGCCTAAAATGATTGTTCACTCAGTTGAAAGGAACTGTGGATGAGGGTAGAGAAAGATTTAGGTTTTTAAAAATATTTCGTTATTTCTAGCACATTTCTGTGGATGTTAACATCTTTCACAACTGGTGTAAAATGAAGTTATGATGTGGTGTTATGATAGTTTTAGTGAGCATATGATATTGTTATACAATCTATTTTCCTCAAATGAAATTTATTTATTTTATAAAATTATGTGATGTGATTAGAATGCAATCATTTTAATTACTAAAATATTAAATAACCAGGTTTGCCAAATTTGTTGGACTTGATTTCATAGTTCTTTCTCTGGCTAAAAAAGAACCAGTACTATTACACTGGATCACCCAATCATTAGGTGGAATAAAGCTGTCTCAAACAACTGATTTAAGATATGAAAAAAGGCAGCAGGGATTATTTATTATAATTATGCTTTTGTAACTAGGCAGGTCCCTATGGTATTTCTGACTAAGACAGCAAGTTAACTATATTTATTTTGAGTACTAAGCAACTTACCTTTGTAGGGATATTTTTTTCTGGTTCATGTGGTAAAATCCCTTAGGTCAGGGCTGTCAAATACTTGGCCCATGGGCTGGATGCATTACGCACTGGCCACGTCCACATTCGGTTTGGGGAAAAAGGGGAAAAAAGTCCTGATACATCACGTGATGCCACTGTAACAATGTGAGTTTGACACCCCTGCCTTAGGCCAACTCTTCTATTTTAAGTATTTATAACTACATGTATGGAATATAGTTGGATGGAAGTTTCTGACTCACAAGGTAAACTAAATGCTGGCTTTTATGATAGCACTTCAATGGAAGTGTTTATTTAAAGTCTGGTTATCATAATCTACCAGAATGTAAGCAGGAAGATATTTTAAGAGTGACAGAGATATGTACCATGACTTTCTTGATACTAATGCCTTTGCATATAGACTGTAAAGTGTTAGTAATTTGAATATTCAGTTAAGAATGGGCACTTGGTTATGAACCTTATTAGACTGACTTCATGTTCTGTAAATCTATATTGTGACAATAAATTTGAGAAAATTGAAATAACTCTGAATATCTGAAAGGAAAAATATAAATACAACTAGTTAATGAAGACAATACTAATTTCTGTCTTTCAAGAGCTCATAGGACTAATTTGAATGGATTTTTTTTATTTATACATTGTCTTTACACTTTTCCTACTCCATTAATATGTGGATGTAACAACAGAAACTTAAAGAAATATATGTATAATTTCCACACATAATTTGAAAAAATGTCCAATACAGTTATTATTATTAGGAATAATTATTTTAGAAATAATTTGACACTTGATAGCTTTCTCAGCCTCATATTTTCCATGTGCACTGATCAACATCCATTGTTACTGCAATATTGTGGACAGAGGTGGTATTCAGCAGGTTCTGACCAGTTCTGGAGAACTGGTAGTGGAAATTTTGAGTAGTTCGGAGAACTGGCAAATACCACCTCTGACTGGAGATTTTATAATACACTTCCCCTGCCACACCTACTAAGCCATGCCCACAGAACCGATAGTAAAAAAAATTGAATCCCACCACTGATTGTGGAGTGGCGAATTTCACAAATTTACTTCTAAATTATCTTTTCTTAGATTGAACAGTATCAAGACTTTTAAAAGACTTTTTAAAGTTTTTAAAGAGCAGATTAGCTTTTAGATTAGAGACAGGAAATACAAGCTTATAGTCAGGGGTGGGATTCAAATTTCTTAACAACCGGTTCTGTGGGCATGGCTTAGGTGGTGGGCGTGGCTTGGTGGTCATGAGACTGGGTGGACATGGCTTGGTGGTCATGTTATTGGCTGGGTGTGGCCAACTCAATATCATTCACATTGAGGCACACATCTCCTTGCCTGGCCTCTCATGACTGTGGGGATGCTGCAACAGTCATAAGTGTGAAAAATGGTCATAAGTCACTTTTTTCAGTGCCATTGTAACTTTGAATGGTCACTCCACACAAGCAAAGTACCAGTAAAGGAGGAAAAAAAACTCCAAAGAAGTTCCTGAGACAGGAAGTCTAGTCCTGCCAAGAATGTAATAAGGGTTAACATAGAGGCATTTTCTGTAAGCAACACCAGAATGTTTCCTTCCTTACAGTATTAGGCCAGTAATTTCTTCTATCAACCAGTTCTCCAAACTGCTTAGAATGTTAACAACCAGTTCTAGTGAATAGGTGTGAACTGGTAGAAACCTACCCCTGCTTATACTGTAGATACTAGAACCTATAGAAGAGTTCCAATTTAGAATCTGTCCCATTTGCTCAACTAGACCAACCAATGGCAAAAGGTTGTGTCAGTTATAGCTGAAAATATGTATGTACTGGTGGAAGGCATCAAGCTGTCTACTGCTAAGATTCCAGTATACTTGTAAGCAATCCCACTCTATCAATTCTAAAGTAATTTTAGGCTTAAATTAGCTTAAAAAATAACTGTAAAATGAGACCTTTACAGTTAATTTGTTCCAATCACAGAGACTTTCTTTCATATAATCTATTAAGCATTTGTTTTGATGTATTATAGCCAAATATGTGTGACCTTTGTACAAAGAATGACACATCATACAAACAGGTATTTTTAAAATGCCAAGAAATTAATTAACATACCAACACATTTCACAACTCTTGGCTGTTCATTTATAAAACAGAACAGTAAAATGTCCACAGTAAAGTAAAAATTAAGTCAAATAAATACTGATAATATACTTTTCCCCAAAAGCTTCTGAAATAATTTTGTTTTTGGATCAGATACAGTTCCTGAGTAGTCTTCAAAAGTGGTCGTATGCAGATCACATTGCAGTTGTCTAGATATGGAATTGGAGATGTGAATTACTGTAGAAAAGTTATCCTGCTCCCCTTGCAGCAATAACTAGACTACCAGCCAGATACAGACAAAGGACTTCCTAGCCATGGCCCCCGCTTGACCTTCGAGTAGTAACCATGAGCCCAGGAAAACCTCAAAATTATAAATTTTCTGCAATAGGTACAGAGGACCAGAAATCTTCAATAGATAAATATTAACTCCGACTTGCTAGAGATTAACTTCAGTTTGTTTTGTCCATTCAGAATACAATTGTCTCCAGGCTCTGAGACAAAATTTCCATTGTATTTCCAGCTGGTTTTGAAATGTCTAATTATTTTGAAAATATTGATTATATCTCACTTCAAGTCTGATGGTGAACATTCTTTGTAGCTTCACATACATGTTTAGTCGCAGACAGATGGGATGGATCTCTCGGCATCCGTTACAAATGTGGATGCAGAACTGAACAGTCCCATTGAATGGATAGTATTCTGGACCTGCAGTCATGAAGAAATTCCTTCTATCATCTGCATTAATGTACAAGCATAGTTATGGATTTTAATCATAATAATTTTTAATCATAATATCTTAAACAGAATCTCTATTTTCAAAAGCAATATATTATTGTCAGCTACTAGGAAGCAATTGTCAAAGAGCATCTTTTCAAGAGGTATCCCAGAGACCACTAGAATAGAATAGAATACTTGATTGGCCAAGTGTGATTGGACACACAAGGAATTTGTCTTGGTGCATATGCTCTTAGTGTACATAAAAGAAAGATACATTCATTAAGAGTCAAGAATCATAAGGTATAACACTTAGTATTAGTCATAGGGTACACTAAACAATCAAGTCATACTAGGAAACAGTCAATAAAAAGTGTTAGGATACAAGCAACAAGGTTACAGTCATACAGTCATAAGTGGGAGCATATGGATGGAAGGAAGGATGGAGGAAAACTGGATGCCAAAATAACTGAATCCATAGCCTGATGTAGTAGGATTGTTTAAGATTCATTTTACACTAGATATTTGCAACATTTTTTAGAGCAGAGTTTCCCAACTTTCTTGGTTAGCAGACTGGAGGGGAAGTCAGGTGTCCACGTGTGCATGTGTGTGCGAACAGGGTTATGAGAGTGTGTGATGCCTGTGGCAATAGTAGCACCTGTGTGATAGTCAAGGTGAAAGGAGTGCACAACACTTTCAGCGATATAAGCGCCCATGTGGCACTCACAGTGATGATAGCATGAGTGTGTGTGTGTGTGTGCATGCACACATGTGCGCACTAGCCACCCACCCACGTGACTTGGTGGCCAAGAGGCCACAGCCCAGTAGTGGGCCATGATCCATAGGTTGGGGATTCCTGTTCTAGAGATTATCTAGACACAACTATCATTGTGCTAAATCACAATAGTGCACAATAGTACATCACTTTGATAATAGATGGGTAATTCTATAAGTTATTGCTGTGGAAATGACATTAGATTGTCACCTGTTAATAATTAAATACTTACTTATGAAATAGCTTATTTGTTAAATGCTCTCTAAACTTTCACTGCATTGCATTATGCTTATTTGCTGTGTAAGGATAATAGCTAAGAAATGAACAGTGTAAAATCATTATTGAAAAAACTCAATAATTTGATTACTAACAAGAAATTTGCTTTAATATCTTGGTTAACAAGATAAAAGAACTGCTTGATTTTAACGCCTTGATACCTAGTATTCTAGAAGACATTGATATGAATATAAATTTGTGCTACAGCATATTTAAACCTTGTCATGTCAGTAATTTGTCTAGTAAATATCAGTGATTAATTATTAAATAGCATCTCTTCACAAATGACATTTTTCTAAAATATAAACATGACTTTGCTATATCAATAAATTATTATTTTTACAATCATAATGTTCATAGAGATTAAGATCGGTATGGATCATATCTTTTAGCTTAATTGTAAAAGATTATATTTCTTATTTATCTTATTTATTGGTATATAAAACTTTAGAAGTGATCTGTGTGTATTTTCTTCTGGTGGGTATTTAAGAAAAAGAGAAAATGGTTTAAAAATAATTTTGGTGAAGAGTAGATCTTTATTTGTCCTTTTCCAATAAAGTAAGATAGATTTGAATATGAGCACCTCATGAGCTAAATCCAAAGCCTCCATTGTGCATCCATATTGCAAAATGTTGCAATCAATATTTTTTAGAATACATTAACATTATATCTTCAGAAAAACTATCATAGGCATTCAGTAAAGACAAATGTACAGGAGAATGAGTAAACAAGAGGACCTATTCTTAACAATACACATACACACACACACACACACGTGTGTATGTGTGTGTTTTTTATATATTTATATATATATATATAGATAGATATAGATATATAGATATATATGTTATACTAATAATCAAGCTGTCTATGGATATGTACAGACAAAAAAAAATCCCGTTTCCCCCATGCAATCTCTGTCAGTTCATCCAGCAGTAGCTATGGATTCTTTCTAATGATACTCCATCCCAACTGACAAAGGCTGTCAATGTTTGTAAGTACTAAAGGTTGCAAGAGAGGGGTAGACTAAGTCTAGGGGCTAAGACACTCTGACATACTACAATGGAGCACTTCACTGATAAAATAAATTAAATATAATCCACATGCAGTGAAGGAAAAACATCAGCCTTCTTGTAAGTCACAATTCTTGACTGTAAATGCCTGCAGGATATGGGCTAGCTAAGCTTAAAGGCTGCTTTGTGGAAAGGCAGGTGTGAAGCACAGGTGGTATTCAACAGGTTCTGACCAGTTCTGGAGAACTGTAGCAGAAATCTTGAGTAGTTTGGATAACTGGCCAATACCAACCCTGATTGGAGATTTAAGAGTATTTTTCCCCTGCCACGCCCACCAAGCCGGAAGTAAAAAAAATTGAAATTTGAATTCCACCACTGATGTGAAGCTTGTGGAAGATGTCAGTGGGGACAGCTGGTGCCAGAAGACAATGGCAAAAAGAGGCCTGCAGAAGTATTTGTAGGAATTACCCTTATTGGGCTCTGCATAGTCATGCTTCTCCACCCTTCTATGCTGTCTAACTGGGATATAGTTTATTTTGTAGGCACAGAATAGAGGTGGTGCCTCATATTGGAAGCCTACCATAGAAGAAAGGAAGGGGGATGGGCAGAGACTTCTCAAGAAGGAATTGATCTTACATTGGGTTTGGATTACCCCTGGAATCCCTTGTGCACAAAGTGGATAACAAACTTAAAGCTGTGATACTTGACCCATTTTCTTTCTTGGTTTGATTGTGCGTGAGTGAAATTACTTTTGATATCTTGATTTGGACTGCAAACATTCCAAGGAATCTGCTTTTGTTTTCAACCCTTGACCCTCAAAGTGGGTCTGTGAAGAATACATTACACAGGTTTCTACATATTTGGAGAGTTCAAGTGTTCATTTGCTATTAGTCAGAAATCAGCTCCCCACCTGTCTTGTCTGCAAGGAACTTGGCTACACCAGAACTCTAAAGAATTGAATGCATTGTGCCGGATCTCTTTTCAAACTGCAATAATCATACAGCACATATATTTTAGAGATATACTGTAGTTTTTTTAAAAAAAAATGTCAAGGCTTTATTTGATTGCAATCAAAATAGTAATGTTTCTATCACCTAAAAGATACAGAAGCTCCTTGATTGATGTTTTTATGGAAAGAAGCCAACACATCAATGGCAGTTAAAGTTACCAATGATCTGAAAAGGCAAAACAGCATTTACAATTGGAAAGGAGGTCAAATGGGTGGAAAAGAAGATCATGGTGTTTAACTTCATTGACATCTGTGGCAAAAATTACAGTAAAACTGCAAAAGAAAAATGCCTGCAGGGCTACATGTGTATAAAATGACTTTTTCTAGTCTCAGAAAAACTGTTCCCTTTAATTACAATATTTTCCCAACAATTATATTTTCAAAACTGAATGCTAGCAATAATATAGAGTCAACACAACATATAGAAACATATAATGAGTCAAGTGATCTACAGAGTATACAATGATCACTTACAGGTGAAACTCAGAAAATTAGAATATCGTGCAAAAGTTCATTTATTTCAGTAATGCAACTTAAAAGGTGAAACTAATATATGTGATAGACTCATTACATGCAAAGCAAGATAGTTCAAGCCGTGATGTATCATAATTGAGATGATTATGGCTTACAGCTTATGAAACCCCAAATCCACAATCTCAGAAAATTAGAATATTGTAAAAAGGTTCAATATTCTAGGCTCAAAGTGTCCCACTCTAATCAGCTCATTAAGCCATAACACCTGCAAAGGGTTCCTGAGCCTTTAAATGGTCTCTCAGTCGGGTTCAAGTAGGAATCACAATCATGGGAGAGACTGCTGACCTGACGGTTGTGCAGAAAACCTTCATTGACACCCTCCATAAGGAGGGAAAGCCTCAAAAGGTAATTGCAAAAGAAGTTGGATGTTCCCAAAGTGCTGTATCACAGCACATTAATAGAAAGTTATGTGGAAGGGAAAAGTGTGGAAGAAAAAGGTGCACAAGCAGCAAGGATGACCGCAGCCTGGAGAGGATTATCAGGAAAAGGCCATTCAAAAGTGTTGGGGACTTTCACAAGGAGTGGACTGAGGCTGGAGTTAATGCATCAAGAGCCACCACACACAGATGGATCCTGGACATGGGCTTCAAATGTCGTATTCCCCTTGTCAAGCTGCTCCTGAACAACAAACAACATCAGAAGGGCTAAAGAAAAACAGAACTGGTCTGTTGCTCAGTAGTCCAAAGTCCTCTTTTCTGATGAGAGCAACTTTTGCATCTCATTTGGAAACCAAGGACCCAGAGTCTGTAGGAAGAATGGAGAGGCACACACTGCAAGATGCCTGAAGTCCAGTGTGAAGTTTCCACAGTCTGTGTTGATTTGGGGAGCCATGTCATCTGCTGGAATTGGTCCACTGTGCTTTATTAAGTCCAGGGTCAATGGAATCGTCTACCAGAAGATTTAGGAGCACTTCATGCTTCCTTCCGCAGATGAGCTTTATGGGGATGCTGACTTCATTTTCCAGCAGGACTTGGCACCTGCCCACACTGCCAAAAGCACCAAAACCTGGTTCAATGACTGTGGGATTACTGTGCTTGATTGGCCAGCAAACTCACCTGGCCTGAACTGCATAGAGAATCTATGGGGCATTGCCAAGAGAAAGATGAGAGACATGAGACCGAACAATGCAGAAGAGCTGAAGGCCGCTATTGAAGCATCCTGGTCTTCCATAACATCTCAGCAGTGTCACAGGCTGATAGCTTCCATGCCATGCCGCATTGAGGCAGTAATTACTGCAAAAGGGGCCCAAACCAAATACTGAGTACATATGCATGCTTATACTTTTCAGAGGTCCGATATTGTTCTATGTACAATCCTTGTTTTATTGATTGCATGTAATATTCTAATTTTCTAAGATTGTGGATTTGGGGTTTTCATGACCTGTAAGCCAGAATCATCTCAATTATGACAAATCACGGCTTGAACTATCTTGCTTTGCATGTAATGAGTCTATCTCATATATTAGTTTCACCTTTTAAGTTGCATTACTGAAATAAATGAACTTTTGCACGATATTCTAATTTTTTGAGTTTCACCTGTATTTGAAGGGGCTGGATCCAGCCAGTTGCTGGAATCAGGAAATAAATAAAATAAAACTAGGCAATTTAGTCTGTTGATGGAAAGAAAGAAGGGAAAAAAAGGGAAAGAAAGAAGCAGACAGTTTTCAAGGTCATAATACTCAATAGTCTTAGTGACTACTATAGTAAATCAGCCCCCCCCCCCACCAAATAAAATAAAAAATAAAAAGCCTCCAAGAAAAAAACTATATAATGTTTTATTTTGCTGGATGGTGAACATGAGCACAAAAAGAAAAGCATCTCCTTTCTTTGAACTTCTGTTAACACAAGATCAAGAAAGGCTGAGTTGCTGAGAGTGCCTGGGTTTTATAACCTTTGTTGGGCCCCACCTTAGTGTTCCCTGTTCCTGTGTAAGAAATGTATCCCATTCGTTGTCAGACTCCCAGGGGGCAGGGGTCTTAGCTAACTTTGTAAGCTTTGTCTGTGTCCCGGGCTTGTTTGAGTGCTGGCTGATGTAATCTTCCCAGATGCCATGTGGTGAGATGAGTTGAGGGCTAATCCTATCTGTTGTTATGTAGAATGGACTGGCTCAGGTCATAATGGCCCATTGACAAAGTTTCTGCCTCTCTGAGTTTCTACTTCTTTTTAGGGGAAATATTCTGCCTTTTTAAACATTTCCTACCTTAGGCTATTTCAATTTTTTAGGAGAGGGGTGGGTGCTAACTTCCTACAACTTCATTAGATAATCTTCCTCTCTCCTCAAAAGCGTTGCAATCTACTATATTGTATTTGTGATTAGCAGCTCCCTCACTACTCACTTTATCTTCATAATCTCATCTCTTTCTATTATCACCTAATATATTCTAATAGCAATTTTGACTATAGTCTTAAATTAGTCCTACTGGATACATGTTTACTAGAGGGCATATACTGTAGGTTTCTGGACAAATGAAAATGTGTTGCACTGTCATCTGGGATGGAAAGCAATGTGCTCTTTATTGCAACAGAACCTGGACAATGATTTTCTTTCTGCATTTGAACTAACTTAACTCAGTAATTTCTATACTTCTTTATATGTAAATATACTCTTAACCTCGTTTCACTAATAATTGATATTCATACTGCATTTTGTTTTGAGAGTATTTGTGGAAAACAGAAAGAAATAAGATTAAGCACAATATGGACACAATCATTTCTTTTTAAAAAAGAATGCTACATTTTGCCAGGAATAATATGAAATTTATTTATTTATTTTATTGTTATAAATAACTAAACCTCTTTCATATTATTTTATCATTTTTATAAACAAATATAACAATAGGCACACCAGGTTCCTGTTTATTTTTCTTTTTTACATGTTAAAAATGTTTTATTTTTGTTGCATTAGACTGAGCATTGCTGATAAGTCTGGAATTTCAAGGATATTTAGCTATAGTTTGACTTTACTATAGCTGCTTGGCAGGGAATTATAAAAAGCAATAAGCATCTAATTATGTCATTACAGCCAGTTCATTATGAGTGGGGCTGATCAATAGAATTGATTGCCTCTGTCCACAACTGAAGCATTGCATCATTACATTCTAACAATTTGAATGCATTATTAGTTGCAAGAAATCTTGTTTAAAATAGTAAAATCATAAAAATCTACTGGGGATGTATAAAACACATGCACATATGCTGTACATATATACTGTACATACATATACACACACAAATGTTCTACACATCCTCAGTAAATTTTTATGATTATTGATTCTCATATTTTATTGCTTCCTAATAATGCGGACCTCAGATACTACATATTGAGTTTCACATTTTCTTCATAAGAACTTACTGAAATAGACTACTGGCTATAATAAGCCTCCAACTAATATTTTAGATAAGATTATTCTTATTCTAGATAATTTGTTCTTAATCAATGTATAGGCAAAGAAAGGATGGGTGAAAAACATGCTATAAAAATAGGTCCTGAACAAGTCATGTTATTATGTTTTCATCATACATACAGAATTTGAAATATGGAGCTAATCTGAGATGTGAGGTTAAAGAAGTCTGAAAAATGCTTGTGCATATCCTCAAAAACTAAAATCCACAATAAAAAAGCAGACTTGCTTTTCTATTTTCTCTTATTGTGACAGATTTGCTCCTTACTTGGAATTTTTGACTGGTGGAATTTTGTCTTTGTTACACAAAATATATTATAGAAAAACATAACAATAAAGGTTGGATTTAATCAAGGTTGCAGTCATGAGCTGGAATTGTCAAGGTATCATTTCATAGAAAGGCATTCTTTTAGGATTAAGAGTGTTACCTTTTCATTAATAGTATGGAAGCAATAGTTTAAATTTTACTGTGTCTGGATATCTATGATTATCAGCATTTCTTGTATAGTTTGTATACTACCTAGGAAGGTGATCTCTGCATTTTTTTCATTGGCACAGAGAAATTATGCATTAAAACTGAAATTTAAGGAAATATAGTGCTAAACTGATGGCATTCAGGTAAATTATGGGAGTGACAGGTGCTGCCTGGGAGAAAATGTGATTATCAAAGGCAGTTTGTTTACCAGACAAGGAATGGAAAGCTAATGCTTTCAGATGGACAGGAAATGGTAAATGCACAGTGGAAAAGTGAAACTTAGTTAACAAGTTAAACATTTGACTTAACAAGTTAAACATACAGACAGATGTTGGTAGAGTAGATACATTTCAGGATAATTATAAGTCTCCAAATTCATGTAAATGTCTAGTTTGTGGTACTAAAGGAATGGAAAATGGCAAACATAGGAAACATAAAATTATTAAATGAGGTATAAAATGACATGTTAGTAGGCATTATGATCTATGAGTATATGACTTCTTAAAAGTTTAAATGTGATTTAGCTGTGAACAAATACATCTTTTGAGAAGTGTAGTGGTGATAAAACTAGTGATGATAGAAAAAATTGATTTTTTAGTGATCCAAACTGACCTAATCCCAAGCTCTGCATTTATAATATGATCACAAAGTTTGCACTACTATTACTATTAATATTAATATTCTCATCACTCCTTATCACCCATACCTGTAAATGTATGACTGTAACTTTGTCACTTGTATCCTTAGGATTTATATTGACTGTTTCGTAGTATGATTTGATTGCTTATTGTACCATATGACTATTATTAAGTGTTGTACCTTTTGATTCTTGACTCTTGATGAATGTATCTTTTATGTACTCTGAGAGCATTTGCACGAAGACAAATTCCTTGTGTGTGCAATCACACTTGGCCGGTAAAGAATTCTATTCTATTCTATTCTATTCTATTCTATTCTATTCTATTCTATTCTATTCTATTCTATTCTATTCCATTCCATTCTATTTCTATTTCTATTTCTATTTCTATTCTATAATAAACATCATTCTCTGTCGGATTTTAATACTTCTCCAACATCTACGTGTTCTTGGTTCAAACTACATATCTGCGTGCAATTTGAAATGTGCAGTTGCAGTTGAAATGTGTTTAGAGGTGACTCTTTTTGAGATAAAATGGCATTCACAATAAGCATTCCAATGTGTATTTAGATAGACTTTTTCTTCAAATTGTAAAAGTAATCCAGATTAAGGTAAAGACAGATTTTTATAATATATATAACCAGGAGAAAAATGGAACTGGTAAACATTTTTCATGCACAAAATACAAGACTGAAAGAACTCCTTGCAGAATCCATGGAGAATTTTGGTCAATCAATGCCAATGATGGATGGACTCAGCACAAGACAGTTTCTGAAGCTCCTATTTTAAATGCCATATGGGAATACTGGGCTGTAATTGTAATTGAAAAAAAGTTAAGGCTTTCCTTTTAGAAAAAGGCATTGTCAAGCCACTTCTGTGCTGTTGCCATCAATCATACAGTTAAAGGTTGGGATTAGGGTTAGGACTAGGGTGAGTTAAACCTGATTTGAAGGAGACTTCATGGGTATTACTATAAAAAGTGATGCAATGATAATGTCCTTGCAAAACAGTTTAAGATTGTGACATTAAGGATAATTTTTCTCTACAAAGTATTTTGTTGTATTTACTACAAATAGAGGTAGTCCTCAATTTATGATGACAATTGAGCCCAAAATTTCTGTTGCTAAATAAGAGAGTTGATAAGTGAGTTTTGTCCCACTTTTACAACTTTTCTTGCTACAACTGTTAAGTGAAACACTGCAGTTGTTAAATAGTAACACGCTGTTAAGTGAATCTAGCTTCTCCATTGACTTTGCTTGTCAGAAGGTCACAAAACATGACCACATGATGGGGCAGACATAAATACTTGCCAGATGTCGAGGTTCCAAATTTTGATCACATGACCATGGGGATGATGCAACAGTCATAAATGTGAAAAACAGTCATAAGTGACTTTTTTTGGTGCTGTTGTAATTTCAAATGGTCATTAAATTGCAATAGCATAGCATTTAGCACAATACCACTTCATAGTGCTTTTACAGCTTTACAGCCCACTCTAAGTGGTTTATAGAGTCAGCATATTGCCCCCAACAATCTGAATTTTATTGATCTTGGAAGGATGGAAGGCTGAATTAACTTTGAGTCGAATTCCTGGCAGTTGGCAAAATTAGCTTGAAATACTGCATTCTAACTACTGGGCCAATGGTTGTAAGTCAAGGACTATCTGTGATGACCCAGGGTGGGATAGAAAATAAACGCAGGCACAAAAACAGGTGAAGCCCCTTTAATTCCTTCAACTTGGCTTTAAAGCTCCAAATATCCTTGTCTGGAGACAAAAAATTCCCTCACAAACAGTTGAAAAAAGGAGGATATGCTGCTCAAGCTAAGTTATAAATTATAACTAGAAAAAAACAACACAAACCACACTGAAGTAATTAAGGAAATCAGGCAAGATAAGGGCTTGAAGACATCCACAGATATCGGAATACACACTGGGAAGGACACCAAACTCAAATAAGAATGGACAGACTAGAAATATTTTCACACTTTGTTTCTAGCACTGGCTCGTGCGTAGTCTGTCCTTTTAAATAGTTCTCACAGCTGCAGCCCATGAAGGAGATCAAGGCCCTTTCCTTCCCCATAGACCATGCCATTCATGTTTCTCCCTTATCCTCTCCTCCCTGCATGCCCTAGGATGGAGAGGGGATGGGCCTGGGTCCTCCTCTGACTGCCCAGCCGGCCTGTGCCCTTCCCCACCTCCTCCACAACCTCTGGAGCCACACTTCCACTCCCTGTCGGCTGTTCCTTCTCTCCCTCGAAGACAGACTCCAACAGGGGCATGACACTATCTTTATTTGAAATAGCACAAAAAGTAACATTTCCATAGGAGAATTTCATTCAACTCTTCAACTTGTTGAAATAACTTGTGAATGAATCATGGAACGCATTACTGAACTTCCCCATCAAGGAAAGGGCAAACTATATCCTTGATCAAAGGTGGTATGAATTATTTGAATGGACCTAATATGAATAAATAGGTACATATATAATTTCCACACATTAGGAATCTTAATTGACCCAGGGAAGAATTCCACATATATGAGTTGGTATGTGTATATACATAGATGCCAAATGTCAGAAGTGAATGTGGTTGATGACCTAACAGTAGATTTTTGTACTAGGACCGATGTTCCCTGTCTTCCAATGAGAAGAATTGTTTCTCTTTCATTCTGTAATAATCACACAGCTTCTCTTCATGTAACCTGTTCCATACAATGTTCTGAAACTGAAAAATTGAAGTATTGAACTTTTTAATATATATTTGTTCTCTGCAGAGTTAGATGTTGTTATTATTATGGTTGTAAAGTCAGCCAGATATTTAAACTGATTTGCCATTTTAATACACCAGTCAAGTCTTTTCCTTGGATAGGCAAGTGTTTGATAGTGTTAAAGTGATGGCCGCAGGATGTCAGGTGCTCCAAATGACATTTCCTTTTGCAATTGACTGATTTTGTCAAAGTGATAGTGTTCAAGTGATGGTCCAGATGTTTTGGGATTGCACCCAAGGCACCTCTTACTTTGCTCCCCCCCCCCCAGTCATTCTACTTCTATTTGCAGGTCTTCAAATTTTTATTTTCTCCAGTTCTTTCTTCTATTATTATAATTATCATGTCTTTTGGTACCACTTCCTTAAAGGTTTCCCTTACATCAAAACCTTTTATTAAAGCAGACGTCTTCTCTTCCCTCTCCAGCTGTACAGAGAAGGCAGTGGTTTTTTGTAAGGAAAAAAAAACAGGTTTTCATTCCTCCCCACCTACTCCATTTCCAGGGCCAGTTAAAGCACTTTATATGGCTGGTGAGCTACGGACTAAGCAGTCACTTGAGCTGAATTAAGCTTGATGCTCAACCCTGGGAATTGAGCAGTGTGCATGTTAACAGGCAACCCTCCTTTCTGTTTTAATGTTTTGGTGGTATCGTGATTGCTACCACTTTCTTGCAGCCAAAACATACATTTGTCATTACTCTTTGAGCCTGGGAAGACTAATCGAAATAAATCAGCCATGACTACTCAAGACCAATTGCGACAGTGAGTCTGGACTAATGGAATGTCATAATTAGTTGCCTTTCCAGAGGTGTCTGCCTGAGTGTACATGCACACAGACTGGTCTGCTGCAACTTGCCTAAGTAAGAATTTGCACGCAAACGAGTGCTATTTAATCCACCTCCGTGTCAAGTCCTTCTACAGCTTTAAATATTAAAGAAGCCGCGAGTCTCCAGTGGATTCCAGTCAGTGGTTAGATTCAGATTTTATTATCAGCAATAGGTCTATGACAAGCCTGAACTGTCCTCTCTGATTAGTAATGCCTCACTAGGCCTCTGCTCCATTTATCCTTCCTCCTCCTGCAGCGACTGCAAATGGAAGAGGCCCTTAGCATGCTTTGACTTGCTCTTTAAACCTACTGCTTCTCTACGCAAGGTATCCAAGTGACTGTCTTCATGAAAAGCCTACAGATTCTGTAAGGTCTGGAAATTTTTGTTTTGGACAGGTGACATGTGTATGGAAAGGAATAAAGAGCTAGAGTGTCAGGATTTTTGTTATTGCTTCTGCTTTGAAAACCACAGCATTTTGTTTTTAATTATTAGTGGAAAGCCTGAATTGATATGAATCTAACCATAATTTTATACCGGGAAAAAAAGTTTTTTTTTTAAAAAAAAATGAGAACAGATCTTTTTGCTTGTGTCGATTTGGAAATTTATTGGCTACCTGGGAAAACACCTCCCAAGGACAGTGATTTCAGCAGTCTCCCATTAAAAAAGGGCTTATATGTGTCTTCTCTTTCCTTTAATAATTCTTCCTCTGCTTTTTATCTTGTTTTCAAAAAATAATAAACTAAACTATATTTTAGCGTTATTGTACACAGTACTTTATGATATAGAGTTCTACAGGCAATTGATAACACCTTAGTTCTCCTGCAACCTTAAAAGCAGAAAGAGAAGGATACCGAACATACAATATAAATGAAGGAGAATAAAAAACCTGAATGAATGGACAATAATGGATTGATGTCATATCTGTAGGTAGGTAGCTAATACTAAAAATAGCAATATCCATTTGTGGGCTTAGAATAAGGTTAAAAAGAGACACTGCTCAGAAGTAAAAAGAACATCTATTCTAATCCAAGCACTTCTAAATTCCAATTGCTTTCAACTTCAATTATCATAGTTCATGCTCTAAAGCAGTGGTTCCCAACCTTTTTTTCGCCCCACACCCCTAAAGAAATTTCACTCGAACCTCGCATCCCCTGAAAATAAAAATGCCAACATATAGCCAATATCCTATTATTTACCTGGACTTTTCTCGCACCCCCTGGAATATTGTCTTGCCCCCCCCCCCCAGGGGGTACGAGCACCCCAGGTTGGGAACCCCTGCTCTAAAGAATTATAGGAGACACAATTTGAAACTTTTAGAAGGCCAAGGATTGCTTTCCTTGGATTAGATGAATATGATGTAGCAACTACATAAACTTCATTTTCTACAATGTAAAGTTATTTCAAGGAATAAACAATTTAACTTATTTCACCAAATGTTAGGATTACATTTATCTAGATTTTTTTTTCAATTCAGTGAGTTCTGATTTGTGTATAACATTTCACTAAAATAGGCTGGTAATTTTTCTATTTCTGAAAATATTAAGGTTGGAGTATTTATATTTTAGAAAGAAACAGTTAAAAAGATGTAGTTGTTCAATAGCCTAGGAACTTCTCCTTCAGGTTATGAAAAATATTGTACAGCATTCTGAACATTTTTTAGTAATTAAAGCATACCTGCATGTTTACTGAAATGTTTATGTATGTCTAGTGAAATATGTGATTAACATTCAGGAAAATTTCAAGTACATTTTTTGGCTTATTAGTAACCAGCATATTATTTGCTTTACTAGTATTGTTAATACAGCATTTCACTAAATATTAAATGTCTCATTCATTAGTCTAATGGAAGCAAGCAAACAGAAACAGTAGTAAACTTTTGATATGTGCGTAAGCTAATTGAATTTATTCCATAGAGCTAATATCTGTCCTGTAGCAGCAACAATGGAAGAAGTAGGAGGAGCTTTGAGTCTGCTGCTGAGACACTGAAAACATGGTTAATTAATTAAATCAATAAATCTATCAGAAAGGCAGGATTTTTTCAATACATTAACTACATGAAAAATGCTGGCTGGTTCAAGATTTCACAAAGTCTGCATAATACTCTTTACAGAAGTATATGATTAACACAAAAAAATCTTTTAACATCTCTGATCAAAGAAAAATTAGGGAAGCCTACAACCATATTTGGCACTAGAAGAATGAGTCATATTTACAGGGATGGGATCCAACCGGTACAACTACTGGTTCTGTTGCTCTGTATTGCGCGCACATGCACGAGTCATGTGAGTACAATTTGCAACCTGCTGAACTGCCCGGACAGCTGAGCAGTGCTGCGTGCAAGTGCGCAGCGGTTGGGAAAGCCCTTTTTTCCTGCTTTTTCAACTGCAGCTGTGTCGCGCAAAGCAGCTGCGGTTGAAAAAGCAGGAAATAAAGGTCAGGTAAGAGCCCAGGCAGGCAGGTGGGCCAAAACAGTAGCAGACATAGAACCGGTTCTATGTATGCTTTCTGTTTGCTGCTTTTCAGAGCAACCAGTTCTACAGAAGTGGACAGAACCGGCAGAATCCCACCCGTGGTCATATACAGTAGTGTATGGAGATGTGCCTGATATTTAGCCATTTAAAGTATTTTCTATGACAGGAGCTTACCTTATTTGATCATATCTGATTTATAATTTATAATTTTAAATACTAAAAAATCCTCATAAAAATAGTGACAAGGATGAATTTACATCAAAAACAAAGTAATCTGCTTTATAGTGAGTGAAGTCAGTGGTTGATCAACCTGTATTGCTGACACTTGATGGTAGAGGTTTTATGAGACTCTGATTGGTACTTTTGTAGCATCAACTGGATTGTTGGATCTTTAGCACATACTCGTTCTTTGCATTACTTATGTGAAAATCTATTATATATTGAACTAGAAGTGAGAGAGGAACATTACATCACCCCAAATATATTTCCAATATTTCTTCTGATGTCCACCTGTTAGGACTGATGCCTGGTACAGATGAGCAAATCATTATGTTCATATGGTAGCAATTTATCCCTTTGTAGTTATTCATGTCCTAATTAGGGCATTCAGAATGTGTGGCTAGGAACATAGCCCTACTTTGACATAATTCTATTTTAAGAGGAAAAGTTCCATCTTCAGTTATTTCTTTAAAAAACACATAATAGTTGTTTAAATCTACAGACTGTAATATCTTATTTACTGTCTTTACAGAGCTATTTTCTCATTGAATACATTTTGTAATTATATGCTTTATACTCACTGAAGACTGTAATCTGAAAGAATTGGTTGCAAGAATAAGACTATGTACACTTCAATTAAGGGTTGAATCTAGGTCTATTGTTTAAAAAAACATTAACTGTTCCTTTGCTTAATCTCTTTAAGCTTCCACCCTAATTTTAGCAGTGTAACCTATTACTTTTTCTGGAAATGTTAATTTTAATCCACTCAGATATATTTCCAAGGAAGAGTCCAATTTCAGTTTCAATGTTATAAAGAACATCATCATCAATAATAATAATAACAATAACAATAACAATAACAATAACAATAATAATAATAATAATAATAATAATAATGTATTAAATTTATATGTCACCCGTATGTCTGTCCAAGGTGATTTATGAAAGGCAGTTTGGTTGAGTGGTTAAGGCTAGATACTGAGAGTGAATGACTTTTAATCCCACTTTAGGGAATGAAGCCAGTTGGGTGACTTTTGGGTTGGTCATTTTCTCCATGCTCTAGAACAGGGCTGTCAAACTCCTGGGCCATGGGCTGGATCCGTCATGCACTGTCCATGCCCATGCCCGGTTTAGCGAAGAGGGAAAAATTCCCGATACGTCACGTGATATTGCCATGACAATGTGAGTTTGACAGCTCTGTTATAGAAACAAATCACTTCAAAAAAATCTTGTCAAGGAATCTGAAGGGAAATGTTTGAACAGACACCAGGAGTCGACACTGACTCTAAGACATATTATAGACAGAGGCAAGTTGGATTGTATATAACTAGGGGTGGGATTCTACCAGTTCACACCTATTCACTGGAACCAGTTATTAACATTCTAAGCAGTTCAGAGAACTGGTTGTTAGAAGAAATTACTGGCCTAATCCTATAAGGCAGGCAGGAAGGAAACACTCTGGTGTTGCTTACAGAAACTGCCTCTCTGTTAACCCTTATTACATTCTTGGCAGGACTAGACTTCCTGTCTCAGTTTTTCCCCCTCCTTTGCTGGTACTTTGCTTGTGTTGAGTGACCATTCAAAGTTACAATGGCACTGAAAAAAGTGACTTATGACCATTTTTCCCACTTATGACTGTTGCAGCATCCCCACAGTCATGAGAGGCCAGGCAAGAAGATGCGTACCTCAATGTGAGTGATGTTGAGTTAGCCACACCCAGCCAGTCACATGACCATGAAGCCATGTCCACCCAATCACAAGACCACCAAGCCATGCCCACCACCTAAGCCACACCCACAAAACCAGTTGTTAAAAATTTGAATCCCACCCCTGTATATAACCCTCCAGTTTTTGATTGATTATTTGCCATCAAGCTATTGTCAATTCTTAGCACCCACATAGATACATTTTCTACTAAATCTTCCAATTTGGAGAGGCATAATTCTGCAGAAACTGAGATCCGTAATTTAATTGAAAATGATAAAATGCTCTTTTAAAAATCAATCCATACACATCTCTGTCTGTGCTGACATGCAAGTTTAAATTGATGTGATTTAAAATTTTATGTTATTAAATAATTTTGAATGTATATAACAAATCCATGAACATTCCAGTAAATTAATATTTTAAATGAAAATGCATAAATGTATTCTTTTCTTTAAAAACAAACAAAAATACTGAAAAAGCTGAATGTCATTCCATTGCATCTTAACAATGTAAATTGCAAAAATGTAAATTGAATTTAGGTGTAAATTGAAAAGGGAAAAAAAAAATCAACCAAGATAAAATCATGCCCAATATTTCCTAGTTGAACCACAGACAACTATAATGATCTAATACATATCGATTTTACAGTAGACAATGTTGAAAAAGCACTACGTAATCCAAAACCATCTCTATCTATTGGACTGGATGAAATATGTGCCTACTTCTTAAAAAAGCTATCCATTGCCATAGCCGAACCTCTAAGCATAATCTTCGAAAAATCTTTCAGGACCAGCTCCTTGCCAAAACTATGGTCATAAGCCACAGTCATCCCCATGTTCAAAAAGGGAGACCCCAGCCTAGTTGAAAATTACAGACCAATTTCTTTATGCTGCGTCACCTGTAAAGTCATAGAATCAATTATTAACCAATCCATTATCCTCCACTTAGAGACAAACAACCTACTCTCTAATAAACAATTTGGTTTCAGAAAAAAGCTATCCTGCAATCTGCAACTCTTACACTGCAAAAACATATGGACTACACAACTCCATCAGGGCAAAGCAATAGACGCAATTTACATAGACTTCTGTAAAGCCTTTGATTCAGTGGTACACGACAAACTACTCCTAAAACTAAAATCTTATGAAGTCTCTGGATACCTGCATAACTGGATAGAAGCATTCCTCTCAAACAGACAACAAATGGTCAAAATTGGGAACGTCCTACCAAATTCTGTACCTGTCAACCGTGGTGTCCTCCAAGGCAGTGTTCTAGGACCAACTCTCTTTATGCTCCACATAAATGACCTCTGTGATCATATTAAGAGCAACTGTGTTCTCTTCACTGATGATGTAAAGCTATTCAACATCACAGACAATACTTCTAGCCTTCAAAAAGACCTTAACTATGTATCAGAATGGTCAAACAAATGGCAACTTCAAATCTCAACAAATAAATGCTCTGTCTTACATATTGGCAAAAAAAATCAGAAAATAAAATACAGGCTGAATAGTCAAGACCTTGTTGATGGTCCAAACTTTGTCAAGGATCTTGGAGTACTCATCTCTGAAGATCTAAGTGCTAGAACCCTCTGTAACTACATAGCCAAAAAGGCATTAAGAGTTGTTAACCTAATCTTACATAGCTTTTTCTCTGGTAATATTACACTACTAACTGGAGCATACAAAACATTTGCTAGACCAATACTCGAATGCAGCTCATCAATCTGGAACCCACATTACGTATCTGATATTAGCACAGTTGAGAAAGTCCAGAAATATTTCACAAGAAGAGTTCTCCACTCCTCTACTTGTTGCAGAATACCTTATGCCACCAGACTTGAAATTCTAGACCTAGAAAACCTAGAACTACACTGCCTTTGGTCCGATCTAAGTATAGTATATAAAATCATACATTGCAATGTCCTACCTGTCAATGAATACTTCAGCTTCAACCATAACAATACAAGAGCAAACAATAGATACAAACTCAAGGTTAATCACACCAAACTTGATTGCAGGAAAAACGACTTCAGCAACAGAGTGGTCAATGTCTGGAATACTCTACTCTTCTTCCCCAAACCCCAAAAACTTTAACCTTAGACTTTTTACTATTGACCTCACCCCTTTCCTAAGAGGTCTGTAGGGGGCATGTATAAGCGGACCAATGTGCCTACCATCCCTGTCCTATTGTTTCTTTTATTTTTCTTATATGTATCCATGTATTCATAACTATGTTTTTACTTATACCTATTATCTTGTAAGCAGTTGACAAACCAAATAAAATAAAAATAAATAGAACATATTGTACTTTTGACTATTATTCCTAAACACATCTTCCAATAGACCTTTTAAAAAACAATTTTAAAAAACGAAGAAGCATAAGGTAGCATATTTGGAAAGCATTATATATGCCAGGACACCATTTTATTACTCTAAACATGTAATTGTTCAAAGATAATTCATAAATCATATCTCTCTCTATGTTTCTCTACTATGCAGCTGAGATGGTTTTAAGAATCAGATAAAAGCTCTACAGCAGATAGGAGAGTAAGAACTATCCCTTTCTTTAATGTAGTTTCTATTCTCTGAACTTTATATCACTACACACACACACACACACACACACACACACACACACACACACACTCCTTTCTTTCCACTATGGTGTATATCTTCCTCGATCTTGAGTTCTCTATCAAAGGCACAGGAATTTCTATGCAATATCTTAGCTGTTTCTAGAACTGCACTGATCTTCACAGAGAGCCTTGATGTTGTTCCTGGGATCTGTTGGAATTATTTTCCCAGCTTAGGACTCACAACTTCAAGTGTTCCAAATACCATTGGAACCACTTTGACATTTACTTTTCACATCCTTACCTCCTTCAGTCCCTGGTACTTCTCCAGCTTCTCATACCCTTTCTTCCCAATGTTGTTGTCACTTCACACTGCTACCTGTCCCTGTTATATTCTGGTCTTTGTTTGGTAATATGATGTCTGGTTGATTGCCTAGTACTTGCTTGACTGTCTGGATCTGGAAGTCCCACAGGATTTTAGCCTTCCTATTCTCCATGATCTTCTAAGGTTTCTCTCATCTGGACTTGGGAGGTTCTAACCCATGCACTGCAGATGTTCCTATACACAATGCCAGCTCCTTGCTTGTTCAGTCTGTGCTGTTCAGTATATGCTGTTCCTGCCTGCATCTTACACCCTGCTACTGTGTGTTGACCTCTCTGCATAGTCTGTACTTGGCTTCTGCCTACTGGGGTAGACTTCCTACTTCTATGGATCTGGTGCTTAGGGCCTTCTATGGATCTGGTGCTGCTATGATCAGTGTCTTAGTGCTGAATATTAGTCCATCCCTTTTATGCCACTGGTAGGATTTCCCAATGTCTACCACCTCAGCTATTTACAATGATACATCCCTTTGGGATCTTTTTTTTTTTTTGTCATGACACTTCCTTTGCATGATCTTCCCATACATCTGTTGCTGCTTTTGATATTTTCTCAGGAGTTCATCTTTGGGTGCCATATTAGTGATGAACTCCTAGATCAGGGGTATCAAACTTGAATTAATTGATGGCTGCATCAGGGTTATATTTGATCTCAGGGTGTGTGTATGTGTGGCCAGGGGGGCATGGCCAACTCAACATCACTCATGTCGGGGGCACCTGTGGTGTCCCGAGTATTCTGTCAGTGAAAATGGGATCCTGAGCTCCATTTTTTGGCTGCAATGGCCTTCTGCAACCTTCTGCCAGCAAAAATGGGGCTTGGGAGGGCCGCAGGCAGTCCCTGTGGGCTCCATTTTCAGCTTCGATGGCCTGCAACCCTGTGCCAGCAAAAACAGACCTCCATTTTCACTGGCAGAGGCACTATGGGCTGGTCCTTTACTGTTTCCAGGGCAGCCCTGTGGACCATATCTAACCACCCATGGGCCGGATCTGGCCCATGGGCCTTGAGTTTGACACCCTTGTCCTATATGATCTGAGATTTATCCAAAACAGTGGCTTTGATACTCACCAGACCCAGCCTATCTTCTTTCCAGATGGTATACATCTTTGAGTGTTGGAAGGGAAATCCTAATAACTGTATGGAGCTTCTGAGTCCTTACATCAGAAGCCAGGTCCTCCTTTGGCCAAATTATTATACTGACAGAATATCTGATGACTTCCAGAGCATACTGTGCATTTTGATGTGTGGATATTGTTCTTCCCATTGAGCTGATTCTTCAGATCTCTTCAGACCCTGCTGATTTCCTTGCCTTCTGCTCAGGGTTCCCATGTGATTGGGATACCAAAATACTTTACTTATTCTATCCCTTAAGCCTTAAGTATCTTAAGTCTTAAGTATTTTCCCTCTCTTAGTCACCATCCTGTCACACTTCTCCAGTCTAAATGTCATCTAAATATCCTTCCTGTAGAAATGTATCAGGTGGATCAGTCAATGTCTTGTTTACTTTTAGTATGCAGCTTAATGTCATCCCTGTAGAGGAAAAGACTGATGTTAGCTCCATTCTTGAACTTGTATCTGTATGTAATTCATGTGATTATCTGGCTGAGAGGGTTCAAGCCTATGCAGAACAGCAGTGGGTGCATCCCATGCTGTATTTGATGGCCATTTGTGTGGCATCTTCCAAGGTGGTGCATTTTGCCTGCTGCTTTTCTGCATGCATACATGCATATCCCTAAATGATGCTTTCTCACTCTGCGACTTTGATTTACCTGTTGTGGTTTCATTTCATTTGCAAATTAGATGGCATTATTGCCTCAGTTTATTGTTTGTTCTAATAGCATTTAAATGTGGGGTACTTTTATTTGCAAGGCTGGCAAATAATTTAAAGTGTCATGCCTGTCTTGCTGAACTCTTCCTGGTTTACTGCATTATTAAATATTGCATAAATTATTCAATGTCCTTATATCAAACAATTTCTTTTCTTTGTGAACAGTGCTATCACAGCAAATGGATATTAGTCTCACCCTCCCTTTTTCTAACATAAATGAAATGGCTTATTGGCATTTTTTCTAGCCTCTCTCTTCAGAAATACTGGAAGAAAATCTTACTAAAATAGGTTGATAAATATACTTATGTGGATTGCTAAAATACCTCTTCCTACAACAAGCTCCTGAGGTAACACAATCCTTTCATGAAATCCACTGTCATAAGCTCAGATCAGAAAGTACTTACCTGCTGAATTTTTCAATTGTTGCTCAGAGAAAACTGAATCACCAAATATCAAATAAAAATCTATTGAGAGCTTTGGTGGCACACAGCATGCTAATTCACCCACTGGATCTTTCACTAAATCACATTACCAATATGGGAAGAAGGACATGTATCCATTCCACCTTTTTCCTTAAGGAACTTCATATGTTAAGATGAGCTTTACTAACTCAATTTCCCAAATCCTGCAGCTTTGATGGCATGTACCCAGAACTACTGAAGAACTGTGGACAACAGCAAGTAATGGACTCAAATAAAGTAATATAAAATGTCTATGTTGTTCTTGACCCCTCAGTGGCCTACAATACTGTCTGGAGAGAAGGACTTCTCAAATTAATCAAGGTTATATCTTGTTGTAATACCACTGCCTTGATTGACAACATGTTGAGTTACAGATTTTACAGAATTCAGTAGAAGCACATATAAGTTGAATAATGGACTACCACCCGGATTAGAGCTATTCCCGGCTCTTTTTAACTTGTACATCTATAACCTGCCTGAAACTGTTTCTCAGAAATTTATTTATGCCAATTGTATCAATTTCACAGTTCAAAGAACCAACTTTAGTGATGCAGAGTATATCCTCTCTCAAGATCTCTGGAAGCTAGATGACTACTTCAAAAATGGCACTCTCAACAAAGCCTAATAAAAACAGAAGTAACAGCATTTCAACTCAACAATAGGTATGCAAATTATCAGACTTCCATGAAGTTCCAGAACCATTTTACAATGTAGTAACTCCAAAATATCGGACAGGTAACACTGGACAGATCACCAATTTTCTGAAAACACCTGGAAAAAACAGTGCCTAATTTAAAAGCTACAATAATTTACTGAACAGACTAGCTGGCACATCCTGGGGTGCTATGATAGCACCCTACAAACTACAACCTTGGCTTTGGTTTATTTTACAGCTGAATATTGTGCCAGTGTGTAGCTTAACTGTTAAGTTTGAGCAATGAGAGGCTGAACCAGAGCATGAGTGCAACAATACTTTATTATAGCAATAAAGGGCTGACCGTGCTTGCCACGCCTGGAACTGGCTCGCAGCAATCAGC
>NW_020769322.1:18091707-18112425 GCF_900518735.1 Pseudonaja textilis | reverse complement strand
GGGCTGACCGTGCTTGCCACGCCTGGAACTGGCTCGCAGCAATCAGCAACTGGTTGGACCCCGCAGCCTGCTTTTATAGCTGGCCGCTGGGGAGAACCAACCAATGAGGAAAGGGGAAAGAACGCCCACTCAAAATGAGTGGACCTGAGTGAGAACTCCTAGAGTTCTCAGGACATAACATTAACAGTTCCCACACCCAAATGATCAATGTTCAAATCTGCCAGACAATGCATATCATCTCTGGCACACTGCATCCCACTCCCCTGCACTGGTTACCAGTATTTAACAATATCATTTCCATCCCAGATTAAAAGACAATACATTCTCATTCAACCACGGTCAAAGTTTCTGAACATATATTCACAATGCATTTCTGAACAATGCACAAACCATCACAAGATTAAAATCCCAACTAGGCCAGCTTGGAAAACAGTTATTCACTTAACATCTACCCAGTTTAACCCCAAGAATGCTTGGAGAGAAGAATGGTCCAAGGTATCTTCTTGTGGCCTGCTAATTAATGATCTCTCTACCAAAGCACCTGGTTTTAATCTGTCTTGCAGTGTCTGGTTGAAATTGAACAGAATTAGGTGTGATACAGGAAGAAGTGCCTCTGCCTTGTGTCAGTGGGATGAAAGGACTCCCCCTGTTGTGATTGTGGTGCTGATATGCAAACTATTAACCATATTGTGCAAGATTGTGCATTTTCTAGATCCCCAGAAGATCTGCATACACTAATACTGGAGGCAATCACCCAGATAGCTGAATTTTACATCTAGTTATGAAGCCACTGCCATACCCCATAGAAATTTTATTTATAATTCGGTGGATTGTGCATATATGTTAACTTCTAACATGATCTCATCATACACAAAATAAATAATAACTTGCTGGTGTTACAGCACAGTATGAAAGCAGACACTAAAGAAGAATAGTGGGAAATAAAAATGCTTGCTTTATGCATCTTCATGCTTATGTAATGCTTTTTTCCTTCTTATTCTTGAGCCTCATAGTTGTTTTGAATACTGTGTGGTCAGATTAGACACGCTACTGTGACCAGTTTAAAGAAGTCTGAGTATTTAGAAATATATTTTGTAATTTCTTTTTTTAATCATCTCCTCTTCTGTGTTCCTTAGCAACAGCTGGGAAATGAGATCAATAGAAATTGATAAAAGGAACTGAAGAAAAATAATAATCCTTAAATGGAAAAGGAGTGGAGGTTGTTTGGTCTTTGAATATTTAATGGAAATAAGCAATAAACGTGTGGGAAGCAATTGTGAAAATAGCCCTAAATCTACATAGAAGAAAGAGTTATATTTTCTTGACAGTCCTTAGAATTCTGTATTGCAGAGTTCCAGAAACAGCATGGAATTTTAAAACTCAAACTGGAGGAGAAAACATTGGACAGAAATAAAGGATTGACTTAATAATAGGTCTTCTATCTGTTTCTTCATGATCTTCATGACTTCATGCATATATTTAAAGTAAAAAAATACAAATGTTAATTGTGGCTAAAAGCTATGTAGTTCAAAAGCAAAAACGTCCAAAAGTCAAAATGCTTCCATACAATCCATGCAAAAGGATTACCATTTAAAGGTGTGCTGCAAAACCCCAAAGTGATGGGGGAAGACAGAGGAAAACACAGCTCAATACCAATCCTTAAAGTTAAACAGCTATTCTAATAGAATGACTAACTAGATTAAATTCTGGGAAAAGAATGGCATGATGGGTTAGCTGTCAGGAATTCAGAGATCATGCTTTCTAGTTCATTATTTTTTAAAATGATACTATATATAAAATAAGGTCCAAGATATACTGGCAATTGTAAATTTGTACATTTCTTTTTAGCAGGGATTCAGTGATATGTTATGCTTTCATGTAATCCAGTTTTTGATTCATCTATTTAATCGTCTCCTGTATTTGTGAAACTATTTGAAATTCTGCTTGCAAAACTTCTGGTATGTATATATTAATGTATACAGTATGTCTACATTTGTTACATCTAAAGTTGTACACAACTGGGTTATAGAGGATGGGAAAAGCATGTCTTTTAAAGTCCAAAACTGATATAATGACTCAGTCTTCTTAACCAAAAGGGACTTAGTCCCTGTCAGACTCAATCTTGTCTGGAACGAAACTGAGTCCCTTCCTTACCTAATTCATAAGGTTGTGAAAATGATTCAGTAGAGGATTAGTCTACTCTGATGTTCATGATGAACATGAAATGGTTTAAAAGGACCTACTTCAGACAAGCTATCTATATGATCCTATCAGTTTCCTCCCCATCCTATAATAACACACCAATGGTGATATGAGAGAAATAGACATGAGTGGGGTGAATAAAACCTCTCAGGCGTATTCATAGCAAGTCATACCATATATTTTTTATATCATTTACAATTTCTTCAAAGGAAGGGAATAAGGATTAAAATATCAGGAAATGGAGAAGAAAGTGACAGTCTCATTTTGGCAGCTGAAAACCCTAAAATGGTTGTTAGATGGTTGACTGATCATTTTGTATTTTCTGCATCTAAGCTACATCTACATCTAAGCTACCTTAAATCAGATTATAGTCATGGACCAGCAAAAGAAGAGTGAGATACAAACAATTAATACCTTTAAAAGCTAAATAAAATAAAATACACAAGGTTAACACATTTTAAAAATATATTAAAAAGTGATAAAAAATAATTAAAAACAGGGAAATATAAAATATGGCTAATTGAATATCACAATACACCACATTATTAACTAGTAAGTTAATACTCATTAAGCCTAGTTTGAAGCATAGGTCATCTGATGGATGGATTTTAATAGTTACTGCACAACTGAGGAGTGACATGAAATCCTGCCAAAATAAAGGTCCACCATTGGTTAGGTACCTCAATGTTGGTTAAATATGAATGGGAAAAGCAATGTACCTTGCAATAAAGGCTGGAGACCTGGTTAGATCCAATTGGTGCTCAGTGTCTGTTAAACACTGTTTAATAAGAACTTAACTCTGGTCATATCTAATGTTGACTTAAAAGCTGGAAAGAAGCCCAAGCATGGTCATCTCACACTGGCCTCCACTTTCAGGGAGGGAGGGAGGGAAACAGGCAGGCAGGCAGGCAGGATTTCTGATGCTCCCTGCCATAGGAAATTCCATAGGGAAGTCCACAGGAAGTTAGAAGTTGCACCTGCTTTCACTGCTATTTGCCATGTTGTGGTCATCCTAGTTCCTGTAGGGTAGGAAATACAATGACTCAGTGGAGCATGAGTTACCAAGTATAATAATACATATAGTTAACAATTGGTGATTAGGGAATGGCATACTATTTTATTTTGTTCAGTGAAATCTCTTGAACAGCCTTGTCTAAGACATTAGGCTTAGATACAATATAGTGTCCTCACTAGTGAAAATAGTATTTTTCCTTTGCTTATCTAATGTACAAAATACTCCTAACTTCTCAAGATAATATATGTACAGTACAAACAATATATTTGGCTCACCAGCATTTTAAGTTTTGGACTGAGCATGGTTTTGTCCTGTAAAAAGGTATATTATCTTTACTGCTAATGTAGAAGTTAAACAAGGTTAATAGTACACTAGTCTGAATCCAGGCATCATCATTTTTGTATTTTGTAAATCTATCCGTCTTGATTTTTTAGGGAGATATTGTGAGTTCATCTCCAATTCTACCAAACTATTACCAGGAGACTTAACCATTTCTTGTATGATTGTTTAGAAAGTATTGATTCAGTAAACAAGTAAAGCTTTGTCAATAAAATCCAGGCATTTCAGTCAATATTCTATTGTCAGAGGGAAAGGTTCATTAAAGGGGAAAATAAAAATCATTAGAATACTTGTATCTTATCAGATCACAAAATGAAAGCATTGATTTTAACAAAAATAGCAAGAATACTACAAACCTAAAGGTTGGACATCTAAAAATATATAGCTGTTTTATAACAAAGCATATCTTTCACTTAGTTTTTTTTAAATCCTACTCTTATTACCAACTTTATAAATATCAATTATAAGGGAATTCTGATACTTCATACAGCATGATTTTCTAACAGTTTTTTAAAATTAAATTTTATTAAATACGTATTAAAATATTGGACACAGTGCAACCTGGCATTATTTCTGCCATACAAATTGAGATTTTTGTTTGTATGTAGCATTGTAGCATTTACAAGAAGAAAAAAATCCTTCAATGCTACTTCATAGTTAAACAGTAGTCCCATGATCAGATTTCCAAAAGAATTCTGTTTCCACAATGAGAGAAATAGTTAAAGAGTAAATGAAACATTGTAAGATAAATTTCAAATAATAGTATTGACACTTCATTTAATATTTACCAAAGTGCAGGAACTGCATAGATAAAATACAGGAAATCTCTTGTTTGATTTATTGTAAACTGTAGAAATAAGCAAACTGATTTCTGCCTAACTGAATATTTGATTATTGATAAATAATTCTTGTAATAGCAATGAAACATTATTAATTAATTTTAGAATGCAACATTTCCAATAGTAATGTCTTATAGCTGGTACTAATATCTAGTCCTCAATACTAATTGTATTGTATTTGTCAAAAATTGGAAAAATGAGAAATACCATCACAGGAGGAAATTATTAAGAAAATATTGGAATGTGCTGAAATGAGTAGATTGACATTTGAAATCAGAGAACAAGATGATAAACAATTTTATAAAATTTGGGATCTATTCTATCAATGGTTAGACAGTAAAACATGGTAAAGAAATATGTAGATTTTTAGAACATAATGAATATATAAAGATGTATTCTTTTATATCTACAAAATGATTGTAGGATAGATTTGAGATGATAATATGAACTGTCATAAAACAAATTAAGTAAAATATGGATTATCTTGTAAAACAGGAATGAATAATAGTATAATCAAATGATTGATTAACAGTGATATTAATGTATTTAGGAATATTTGATTGACAATATGAGAATATATACAATGTAATTGTAATTGAAGACTACGAATTGGAAGCACAAAACAATTTGTAAACCAACCGACACACTATGTATATATATGGAAGATGGCTTGATGTTTTTATGTTTTGTTTGTCTATGTTTGTCTTAAAAAACAATAATACTTTATATTAAAAAAATAATAATAAAATGCTTCAATTTGGCAAGTATATAGTTGAATTTTTTTTAATCTGTACTATGAGCAGTACTTTTAACTGGACTTGAAGGATGTATTTTTAAAAACATATATGGATATTTTGGAAAAGTTATATGAAAAACCTAAAAAAGATACTTCCCAAAAGACATGTGAAGAATAGAAATTCCTTAGAAATTTTGGAGGGGGTGTGCTACTTGATATTTAAAAAGAAATCAAACATTTCCAGTGTGTTTTTCTTCTTCAATTTCATTTTGAAAGCTTGAACCTATTTCCAGCAATGCAATACTTTCTCCATAATTTTCAGGAATGTGTTAGATTGACACTATATTACTATTGTTTATACCACATAAAATATACATCAGTCTGAGAAGTGAACTTGGAAGATGTATGAACGATCTTTCAGTAATGATTCCTCACTGCTTCTACCTCCTGGAACTGTAATACCATTCCATTTTAGATTGTTTAATTCTCGAGGAGCCTTATAAAGGTCCAACTTTAAAAAAGTTTAAGAAAAAAATAATTAGAGGATATAGATAGAAACTTTTAGCTGGACTATGGTAAAAACTGTTATTCTTCTAAAATTTCAGAAAATGTACCATACAGCTCAAATCAAGGAAATGGTGAAAATCAGTGTTTATATTTGCAGAATTTTGCAAATATTTGGGGGAAGAATTTTGAGTTAGTCTAAAGTAATGTGGCTTCTGCTTTGGCATGATATTCCCCCCCCCCATCTCTCCCCCTCCCTCCCTCCCTAGAGTACTAAGCTAATTTATGTATTAAAATGTGTTGTCATAGCTGACACTGAGAAAACCCAGGAGGTTATAAAGTGGAGCTCATTTTTTTCTGCAAGACATCATAAAGCAATTTTTAAAATGGTGAAAGTTGGGCCCGGAGACCTATGACAAAGAATATAGGATCATTTTATTCACTTTAAATCTTTGTTAAGAGATTTAAAAGTAACTTAAAATATAAATGTGGTGGATATTCTGTTTGAGACAGATACGTTTGCACAGAATATCTGCTATATTTATATCAGGAATGTAAACACTAACCTCATAGTATAGAAAATGTTGGGCGGTACGGAATATCCAGGTGTTTTTGGCAATCAATATCATGACTTAGACCCAAAGCTGAAGGGGTACCCTTGGGCTAGTTTCTCTTTCTCAGTGTTAGGAAAAAGGCAGTGGCAAACCACTTCTGAAATCTTGCCAAGAAAATTGCAGGATAATTGCCAGGACAATTCCAGATAATTGCCAGGATTCAACATGTGATTTGAATGTGCACATGCAATGCATGCACACATATACAAGGAGTAACACTTGTGATAATCTTTAAAGTTGTGATTTGTTTCTTTGATAAATCTGTAACATATAGTATTGCCTTAATACTCAATAGTTATAATTCCATTATTATCAAATGTGACAACTGCTTTTTATGCTAAAACAATTTAATTTACATTTGTATGTACTTGTGACAATGACTGGATTTCAGCATATTTTTATGTTAGGCAAAGCCATACTGACAGCAATGATGTCTTATATTTCCTAATTTAATTTCTTAGACGGATGTCTATACATGGCGGAATCATAAAAAGACAATGTTATATCTGAGGTGAGAATGAACACTAGCATGCATCGCTGCAACAAATGACCACTAATAATTTCCATTTAGTTTTATGATGAAAAGGATTCCAGGGTGCTGAACAGAATAAGTGGAATAGAAGTGAAAAAGCATTTTCATTTTCAGCAATTTTGTACTTTATCTGTACTTTTAAATAAGTCAATTCATTCACTTTAGCCCAATCCTCAACTCAGGTAAGCCATTTTTAGACTGTTATTTGCCTTAGGTTCAGTAAAAGTATACACCCAATATAAGAAGTTATAATTTGCCTAAGTTGGCATGATGAATATATTTTTCTATTTTAAATAATTTTTAGAGGCCTCACTGAAGCACTTACGTTGTATTACACATTTAAAAAATAGACCATTAAATAGCTGTGCTTCCTGTCATTCCTATTAGGTCAGATGCTATATTAATAGAGACCCTACACACAATTTCTCTCATTTCTGATCTGCATATTGTTCTATGGGTTTACTGACATCAGTGCTAGACAAGCTATATTGCATCATTTGAAAGAGTATAATTTGTCTTCAAACCTAAATTACAGAATTAATTATTTTATTTCTAATCTAGTTTATATATCAGAGCCTAGAAAATCAAATACTTTCCCCCAAAAGCAGTTGACCTAATTCACACATCTCCCAAAGCAATCAAGTTATGAGATAATAGTTTTTCTTTCTTCCATTGCCATACAGTGTTCCTTATTGTACATTATCTCATAAAGGGTATACTAAGACCATCTAAAATGTGATATAATAGTGAATCAGCTTTTGATTTTTCTAGTACTTTGCATTATGCTTAATATTAAAAAAATATCAATGGAATGATACAGTACATTACCTTGATATTGAAACCGTAAAGTCTGCATTTCATTATTCTTAAAATGGAGACAGGGATTGGACACAATTTCTGGAGCTACATAGGTTTCAAGTTACATCCAGAAGCTTTTGGATAAAGATGTAAACAGTCTGCTAATTCTTTTTCTACCAGTCCTTCTTCTATTTGCAAGCTTTTAAGAAACCAAGCTGCACATTTGGGAGGTATCTTATCTTAATGCTTAATTTTTGTTCTAGTCTTGGTAAGGACTCTTCCAAATGTGACATTATGCCGATGAGTGCTCTTTTTTTTGCAATTGTAGGAGATTGGTGTTTCACATCAGCTTTTCTATATTATTTCCAGGTTGGCCACAGTGCAGAAAGAAATACTGTGAATATACCATTCAAATCCCAGAGCGACTCAATTTCACTAATAGGAATTGTAACCTCTTATCCTACTTTCCAGTTGCACAGCATTACACAGAAGTGTTAAAGTCAGCATGTCATGGTGCTTTACCACTATTTCAAGATGTGTTTCAAATTAAATATTATGTTTTAAAATTTGTAAAAAGAAATGTAACAAAGAGGGCTCTAGGCAGAGTAGATGCCAATGTTTTTAATTTCCCACTGATCAACTAATGGAAATAATGCTTGATGCATGTTGGGTATTACAAGGACAGCCATTGTGAAAATACCCAAGGATAGTGTGAAAATGCTCCTGTGAATTTCTGGGAATCAAACTGTGACTATCTCCTACTATCATGAAAACAGTTACAAGCATTGATGATGTTATCTAGTTTAGAGAATGAAACTCCTCCAAGAAAACAATCAAGTTCAGAGAGCACCATGGACTCCTCATTTCAATCCTGAGCTATCAATATTCTTAATTAATTACAACCACATTCAAGTAATGATGAATTAATTATAGGGAGTCAGTTTAGGGCCTTATTTTCCGTGAACTTGAATCAAGTCACCAATTATCTGTTATGGCATGCAATACAATCAACTATATTTTTTTAAAAACTCCACACATATATTACTGCTAACTCCAATAATTTTGTTAGATTCTTTTAAAACCCTTTTGAGGAAGATGCACCCATTTCTGGATCATGAAGCCCTGCAGAAAAGGCACTAGCAGGGAAGGCACCCACCATCTCCATTCCATATAGTTCTTTTTTTAGTTTGTTTTAATTTTTATAATTTTGAATAGTTTTTATGATTTATAATTATAGTTATAATTTATAATATATAAATTATAGTGTTATAATTTATAATTATCAAATATTTGTGTATCAGTCATCTTGAGTCATGAGATGGTAGCAAATGAATTTGATAAATAAATAAAAATAAATAAAGATGATCTGGAACTTACTTGTTTTCAGGCAGAATTAAATTATGTTTACAGCTAGAGGTGTCTCTTTTGAGCTTAACCCAAGCAAATTTGAAATAACAATGCTAAGAGAGTTCTCTGCAACAAGAATCTTAAAACAATATAAGCTCTTCTGCAAGAGCCAAATTACTTACCAAGCTTACCAGTATGGTTTCAGTTGCTTCAGAAGGTTTTCAGCATATCATAAATCTTTATCCTGAAATATATTGGTATAGCAGTTCCTAACCCTGTTCTTTGGTTCTTCTAACATCTGTTCCTTGTATTAATTGATAAACTATATTGGTTTTTAAAAAAATCAATTTAGCTGACTGTATGTACGCATAGTTGTTATTCAATACCTGTAATTTAAGGAACTTGATAATTCTGCAAGGTGCTGAGTGTTCTTCAATTGATTTTTCTAAGAGCTGCTGTTCTGCTTTGTGAAACTTTGTGCTCATACTAATGTGCTTATCAATACTATTCTGAAGTCAGAATTTATGTTCAGTCAATACTCGACTGAACTTCATTTGGTGACAGTATATTGTTTTGGTAAAATTCATGGTACATGTGTCCACAAAGATTTTGTAGTTATAAAGACATTTATGGGTCTTACTCCTTTTCTTTAATGTTAGAAGGAATTGTAGCACAAGGGAATTATGTATAGAGTCTTGTTTCTGTGTTTAATGATTTCTTGTACATAATCATTCTTTCGCTTATGCAAAATGTAACATTGGTGCAGATGTATAGTCTTTCGATACCTGCAAACTTGCTTTCATATGTTTTACATTTACTAAGATTTTTTTTCAAACACTAAAACACAGGCTCAGAAATAGCCCTCACTCATAAAAGAATTGATTTTTGTGTAAATCTGAAAAAAAATTATTTGAACATGATTATTTTCTCAATATTATTAAAATAATAATTGACTACAAATATGCATATGAAAAGTTAATACAAATCTATGAGAATGGATGAGTGAAAATTTTATATATTTTTATATTTCTACACTTTTCCATACATTCTTACAAACATTTCAAATTACTTTATAAAAACCATAAATCTGGGATTCATGCAAGCAGGCAAAGAAATTTTGGTGCTTATTTCTTTAAAGTTTGAATTGGAATCCTTGTGTATTGAATGTGTATTAATGTTTATGCAACTTTTTAATATAAAAAGAACTTTCCATGTAATTTATAGAGAATTATGTGAATTTAGTTTTAATTTAAAAATGAATCAAGTTAAATTCTCATTTAGTCCAGTACTTATGTCTGATTATATCTGAATTTGGATGGAAGCATGGTTCGCTAAGAAAAATATATATAAAGTGGCTTATTGCAATTTTCTTTGCATGGTTTCCACCCAACCCCCCAACCCCCATTTGTTTTAGCATTCGCATCTGCCTTGGTGAAAAAATGTTTGAAACGTTTGAAAGGGGAAAGAAATGTGTATCAGTGGGTTGCTCTTAGATTTACTTAGTTGTAAGGTGGCCATGCATTATGTATGACTGTCACATCTACAGTTTTGTTTTGTGTTTTGATATTCATTTATCCTGTTCATATTTATTATCCATTCTTATGATATATCCTACTTACATTGTGGAGCAAAAACCACAGAAGTAGAACTTCTTTCTCTGATCTTTTTTCCCACAGTAAAAATATTGAGATGGATTGGCTTAATGATTCTTGAGAGTACACCTAGATTTCTTTGGTTATAGGTCATGATTTTAGCCACCGCACTATGCTTTAGTATATTGGAAGCAATTTTCTCCATAGTATATTTTAGATCTATAAACAAGCCAAGAGGCTTCAATAGAAATATAACTCATTTCTACAATCTCCAATGATAAAATATCCTAAAAAATATTGAAAGGAATAATTGCTAAATATTCTCTAGCATTTTGAATATGTTAATAAAACAGGAATCATAGGGAAATGCCATATCCACCAAATTGCAAAGCTGATTAAATTTAGCTAAAATTCACACTGCTGAATTGAAACCATACACAAATGTACTGTATGTATATAGTAAATATTCTAATAAAAAAGAGAGCCAGTTTGGTTTAGTGATTAAAGCACCAAGAGACTGTGAATTCAAGTTCCAATTTAGCCATGAAATCCAGCTGGGTGATTTTGGGCCAGTCACTCTCTTTCAGCCCACTACAAGTCATAGGGTTGTTGTGGGGAAAATAGGAAGAAGAAAGTATGTTTGGATATGTTTTCTGGCTTGAGTTATTTGTAAACATAATAAAAGTGAGATACAAATAAATAAATATAAATAAAAATGTATTTCCATACATTGAATATTTCCATGGGTGTGCTTAGAAATCTGGTCTGTGGTGTCTGACACTTTCCAATTGCTTTGCCCAGTTCGAAAGGTTTAGCTAAAGTTGTATACTTCTCAATCTTTAGTTCCTCTGAACTGACCTTACACTAATCTAAATAAGTAACATTAATGCTATGTCAATGAAAGACATAAACAAGCAGCTGAAATTATAGGCCCTTTCACCTCATTGATTTTTGTATTAGTGATTGTCATTCATTCTTCTGCAAATTAGGCCTTTAAAAAATCTGTGGCACAGTGTGATCTTGTCTCCGCCACGATACTGCATCATAATCATCATAATACTGTAAATATCTTATTATTTTGCATATTTTTGGACTAAAATTCCCAAAATGCTCAGCTAGCACAACTATTGTTGAAAGTCTATAATTGTGCTTTATGACTGCATTGCTTAGTAATGAACTTCCAATCCCAATCACTGCTATTATGTGAGGACTAATGTCACCCCTGAAGTTCTGCCAGTCTTTGGCATATTGCTGAAAATTAATATAGAGATGTATAAGTATGATGATGTTATGGTTATCTTGCTAGCTGATGTTCCAAAATAAAATTTAAAGAAATGAAATTTCTGGGAACAATGAAGTTGCGTTGAAATAAGGTTTTTTTTTTTTTAAAAAAAAAAAACCTGTACAGCGTGATAGAATTCAAAATAAATAAATACAAACAGATGAGAGGTAAAAGGTTCTATCCAGATATCTACCTTTTAGTGAAGACCTGAATCTGTGCACAATAAAAAAAATTAGAAAACATGCCATCTGCACACTATATGCATAACATACACCTTGAACCTTGTGAAATTTAGCTTGAATCTATTGTTTGAAGTATAATGGAAAACAGCCATAAACACGGGCTTTCTGCATTAATGACATTTACATCATACTACCACTTACCATACTATGATGTAAATGTCATTAATACGAAAAGTCAATTATGTTGGGAGTGATCAGCAGGAAAAGGAGAAGGGACTGTCCTAGTACCTACTGGCTAGACATTATAAAGGATGACACCGGGATTACCGTGGTAGATCTGAAGGAGATCAAAGGCAGAGGGCATGGAGAGTGCTGATCCATAGAGTGACCAAGAGTCAAACACGACTGAATTGCTGACAATGGCGACATCATACTATGTATAATTTATGATGATATTTATTACTATGGACTTCTGAAGTATGTTTATATAATTAAGAGCCAGGAAGGTCTTGCTACTGGAAATTCAGCATTAGAGCATCCTTAGCAGATAAGTGAATTGCCTTGGCTTTAAGATCTTCTATGAGATCATTTTTACGGTAACTTTTTTCAAATGTTCAATCAAAATCAGTTTTGTAGGGCTGGGAGCGAACTTTTGCTGTTGTGACACCTCTATTTATAAAATGCTCACCCTGTCCTGAGGCCACATTAACATCTTGGGGCACCAGATTGTGGTTTACTTTTATTTTAATTTATTATATTGTTTAAGGTGCTGAATGACTTCCATATCTACTAGTTTGTATGTTTTCATTTTGCATTTAATTTGATTTTTTAGATCTTTATTAAAATTGTATCTTTTAGTATGCTTTATTATGAATTGCCAAAACAGTTATAACAATTGAGTAGTGCATACATATATATATACATATATACATATACACATACACACACACACACACACACACACATACACACACACACACACACATATATATAATGTTTTCTTAAGTTTTCGCAAGTACTGACTGTATGGTATTCAGCTTTGTTTGGGTATTTTCCCACGTCATTATAGTTGTGCTTTTAAAGTTGTAGCAACGTTTTGGCAGAATCTCATCTGCCATCATCAGGGTTCTGTATTGTGTTCGTCTGTGAGTCAGACTTCAGAAGCCTGATGATGGCAGATGAGATTCTGCCGAAACGTTGCTACAACTTTAAAAGCACAACTATAATGACATGGGAAAATACCCGAACAAAGCTGAATACAAATATATCTATATCTATATCTATATATCTATATATCTATATTTGTAAATTTTCACGGCTACAGGTATGTAGTTCTAGGTGTGTTCGGGTCTTTTCCTGTGTAGGATTAAGAGTATCTTGGCGACGTTTCAGCGAGGTCCCACTCGCCATTCTCAGGCTGGTGCTTTCGGCTTCATGCCAGTGCAAGCAGTGTGTGATCGGAGCTGCCGTCTCTCTATAAATACTGGTGGTGGGGGCTGTTGTGCTGGGCTGGTTGGCTGCTCTGCTGCCTCTTGATTGGTTGATGGAGTTGATGTTGGTATAATGGGCTGTGTGATGGCCTTGTGAGTTTTGTTGTGGAGATATCGTGGATCTTGTGCTGTAATCTCCTGGGTAGTGATCTTTTTTCCATTAGCCTCTCGTGTTTTAACAGCTTGGGTAATGGGTTGTGCGATGGGCTTGCAAGTTCTTTTGTTGTCATATCCTGGGTCCTGCGTTGTAATCTCCTGGGTTGTTTGTGTTTTGATCTCTTTTCCATTAGCCTCCTGTGTAGTAACAGCTTGGGTAATGGGTTTTGTGATGACCTATAGTTTGGTTTAGTGATTAAAGCACCAAGAGACTGTGAATTCAAGTCCCATTTTAGCCATGAAATCCAGCTTTAAATTTATTGCTGTGGTATCCTTGGTCTTGTGCTGTGATATCCTGGGTCATTTGCTGTGGTGCAACTTCTTGAGTTCTTGTGGTGTAATTTCCTGAGTTTTCTGATGTGATATCCTGAGCAGGTGCATTCTGGGTTTCAGTCTGGCTTTGAGTTTGAGGTCTGGGTCTGTGTTCTTGGCGTGTGTCAGCTTGTTTGGTTTTGGGGTCGGGGGGTGCAATAGCTGGTGCAGCAGCTGTGGTCTGTTTTCTGGATGGTAGTTGTCCTTCATTTATAGGATGGGCTTGGGCCTGGGTCTGATGAGGGGGATTGGCGGTGGTGTCCCATGTTGTTTTGGGTCTGGTGTTGGTTTTTGTGGCTGGGACTCATTTATTGTGAGGGCTAGCTTCCAAATGTCTGGTAGGTGGGAGGTATTGAACCGTCTATTCATGTTATGGGGGTGTTTCTCTTTCTCGATGGCTTCCCTGATTATTCTCTTGCTGGAGTGTTCAGTGTTGGATATTAATTTGGTTCCTTCGAAATTAATTTCATGTCCTGTGGCTTTAAGGTGCTTGAAGAGGGAGGAAGTATTTTTTTCTCTTCTGACTGCGTTTTTGTGTTCTGCAATGCATGCATTTATTCTCTTGTTGGTTTGTCCAATGTATGTGGCTGGGCTATTGTTGCATGGTATTTCATAAACTCCTTGGTTTTCTAGCTGGATCTTGTCTTTGGGGTTTCTTAGGATGTTCGCTATTTTTTGGTCAGTGCCGAAGGCTGTCCTGATATTGTATGTGTGGAGAATTTTGCTGATTTTGTCTGTGGTGCCTTTGATGTAGGGGAGGAGTGTGATACCGTTGTCTTGTTCTTGTTCTGTCTTGGTTTTTTGGGGGTATCTCTTTTCGGATTAGATTGCTGATGGTGTTTCTTTGGAATCCATTGGAAATTAATACGTTAGTGAGGGTGTGTAGTTCTATTCTCAGGTGGTCTTTGTCAGCTAGGCATTTGGTTCTGGAGATGAAGGTCTTGGCTACGGAGTTGATCTGTGCAAGGTGATGATGGGATTGTGCTTTTAGGTAGCAGTTGGTGTGTGTTTTTTTCCAGTAGATGGTGTGTCCTAGGGAGCCATTGAGTTTTTTTTAATTAGGACGTCCAGGAAGGGAAGTTGGTTGTTGGTTTCTGTTTCCATGGTGAATTGTATTTTGGGGTGTAGGTTTTAAGATGTGTGAGGAAGTTGTCCAGTTTTTCTTTCCCCTGTGGCCAAATTACAAAAGTGTCATCTATATATCTAGAGTGTGGGTTTGTGTTCGGATTTGTCTAGAGCGTTGGTTTCAAAGTGTTTCATGTATCGGTTAGTGATGACAGGTGAGAGGGGTGATCCCATAGGTGCTCCTTCTATCTGTTTGTATCTTTGTCCATTGTGGATGAAGTATGTGTTGATTAGGCAGTGGTTAGTCAGATCTAGGATGTGGTTGGGGGGGTGTATTTGTTTTGGATGGCTGTCAAGGCTTCTTTGATGGGTACTTGAATGAAGAGGGATATGACATCGAAACTCATGAGTAGGTTGCTGGGTTGTAGGTTTTGTTTCTTTATTGTTTCTATGAAGTGGAAGGAGTTTTGTACGTGTGAGGTGATGGATACTGTGTAGGACTGGAGTTGTTTGGCGAGAAATTTGGCAAGATTCTGTAGAGGTGAGCCTATGGAGCTGACTATGGCTCTGAGTGGTATTCCTTCTTTGTGTATCTTGGGGAGGCCATAGAGCTTAGGGCATCTGGATGATTTTTCTCTGGGGATGATTCTCTGCTGGATCTCTTTACTGAAGGGAGATGCTTTTATTTTGGATTTGGTGTTTTTTTCTAGGTAGGTGGTGGGGTCAGTATTCAGAGGTTTGTAAGCAGGGTCTTGGAGTAGGTTGGATAGTTTGGAGTGGTAGTCCGATGTGTTCATTATGACTGTGGTGTTGCCTTTGTCTGCTGGAAGAATGACTATGTTGCTGTCGTTCCTCAGGTTGGTGAGGGTTTTGTTTTTTTTTCTCTGTGTAGGTTGCTTCTGGGTGGGTTTCTGGAGCAGAGGACATTGGTGACTTCAAGTCTGATTTTGTTGGCTGCATCTGGGTTGATTTTGGTTAGGCTAGCTTCAACTCCGCATATAATGTTTTCAGTAGGGATGCGTTTGGGGGCGACAGCAAAGTTGAATCCTTTGGAAAGGACATTGGTTTCTGCTATGGTGAGGCTTCTGTCTGAGATGTTGTGTACTGTTTGCTTCATGTGTTGTTGTGGGGAAGGGTTGTGGTTCTGGCATTTCTCTAGTTTGTGGAGTTTCCTGGTGTGTGTGTCTGTCTTGTGGGAGGTTTCTGTTTCAGCTCTCCAGAAGGCTCGTTGTTTGGATTTGTCCCAGAGTGCTGGGTGGATTTTGTTGCTGAATTTGAGATGGAGTGTGAGTAGGTCTCTGTTGGTTTGGTCTAGTAGGAATCTTTTCTTGTGGAGTTCATTTCTGATTAGGGCTAATTCCATTCTTTTCAGGATCCTTTCAGTGGCTGAAGTTTTGGAATGGAATTTGAGTTGGAAGCATGTGGGGATCACATTTTTGTCTCGGCAATTGCGTAGGAATGTGAGATCACACAAGATGGTGGCTCTTCAGACTTCAAGTTTCTTGTAGGTCCTGATTAGCCGGAAGGTTTCCTCCCCTTAGAGGTACGATATTTGTTTCGTAGATTTTCACAGGTACAGGTATGTAGGTCTAGGTGTGTTTGGGTCTTTTCCTGTGTAAGATTAAGAATATCTTGGTGATGTTTCGGCAAGGTCATTTTGGACATCACCAAAACGTCACCAAGATACTCTTAACCTTACACAGAAGACCCGAACAGACCTAGACCTACACACACACATATATACATATACATATACATACACACACACACACACACACACACACACACACACACACACACACACATGTTTGGGTATTCTTTGTTTGGGTATTTTCCCACGTCATTGTAGTTGTGCTTTTAAAGTTGTAGCAACGTTTCGGCAGAATCTCATCTGCCATCATCAGGCTTCTGTATTGTGTTCATCTGTGAGTCAGACTTGTAGAAGTCTGTACAAGTCTGACTCACAGACGAACACAATACAGAAGCCAGAGGATGGCAGAAGAGATTCTGCCGAAACATTGCTACAACTTTAAAAACACAACTATAATGATGTGGGAAAATACCTGAACAAAGCTGAATACCATACATGTAAGTACCCATGAAAACTTAAGAAATCAAATATCAGACCTCTACGGGGAGGAAATAAATAGCCAGACCAAAACCTATGAGAAGGTGGAAGTTTAAAGAGCAGGAATACTATGTGACCTCAAATTCCTATGCAGCTGCAGAGACAACAATGCAACACCAACCTGCTTCAAATTAACATTTCATCACAGCATAGCAGCTACTAAACGTATTCTGAAAAGAACTGAAATGGCTCTACTCAGGACCGAGCTCCACAGAAAGAGATTCCAATTGGATCAGTTAAACAAAGATTTGCTAGCACTACACCTGGAATTGAGCAGCAAAATCCACCCTTTACTTTGGGACAAGATAAAACAATTTACAACTTGGAGAACTGAAACCACTTACAAAAATGACAAACTCTTGAAGAAACTAAAGAAATTAGAACATGACAAGAAAACTCACAACAACACCTGAAACAATTAGTATATAATGTTTCCAACAGAGAACTCACCGAAACAGAAACAGATGTCCTAACCAAAGGATTCAATTATGCTATAGCACCCCAAAAAATCCCCACAGAATCCATCATATGTCCAGTAGAATCCAGCCTAACTAAATTAAATACAGATGGAGCTGATAGAATAAGACACCAAGTTACTAACATCCTATGCACAAGCAAACCACCCAAAAGCAACCTGCACAAAGAGGAACTAAAAGCCCTGCAAGCCCTAAAAAATGACAGCAGCATAATCATACTTCCAGCAGACAAAGGTAATGCCACAGTAGTAATGGATAGAAAAGACTCTGAAACAAAATTGACAGACTGTGAGTGCAGGCTTCCAAATGATTAAACAGTCTGTTAGGAATCATCTCTTCTATTCATGCTTTCTGGTCTTTTTTCAATCTCTATGGCTTCTCTGATGATTCTGTGACTGGGGTTTTCTATAGTGGCTAGGGTTTTGGTGCCATTGAAGTTGATGCTATGACCTGTGGCTTCCATGTGTAGGACTAGTGAGGAAGTGTGTTCCAGCTTTTTGACTGCATTCTTGTGTTCATCCAGGCGGGTACTTATTCTTCTATCCCGCCTGGATGAACATTTATGAACATATATTCATCCTGCCTGGATGAACACAAAAATGCAGTCAAAAAGCTGGAACACACTTCCTCACTAGTCCAACACATGGAAGCCACAGGTCATAACAAAAAAAAATCTCCACACCACTAGCCAGACAAGCACTTGGACACAAACAGATCCCCCCTGATACCTCCAGCTCAAACGCACCCCAACCAGGCACCCAGTTGAAACCTAGCTTCCTAACTAATGATAACTGTCCATTTACCCGGAGCCAAGCTGCACTAAAGGCCTCCAATAAAGTAACACAATGTTGCCAGCCAATCAGGATACAAAAAGAGCCACAAAACAGACAGAAGATATTAGAAACACCAATCAAGCAGAACACAGCAAACTCCAAGACCAATAAACACAGACCAAGACTCCCAACCAATCAGGATGAAGAAAAAACCATTCTGGCACAGCAATAGGCTGCCACAAATTCAAACCTGAAACCATTGTAAAAGTCTGACTCACAGTTGAACACTATACAGAAGCTTGATGATGGCAGATAAGATTCTGCCGAAATGTTGCTACAACTTTAAAAGCACAACTACAATGACGTGGGAAAATACCTGAACAAAGCTGAATGCCATACATGTAAGTACCTGCGAAAACTTGAGAAAACAAATATCAAACCTCTACGGGGAGGAAATAAACAGCCAGATAAAAACCTATGAGAAGCTGGAAATTAAAAGAGCAGGAATACTATGTGACCTCCAATTCCTACCCATGAAAACTTGAGAATATATATATATATATATATATATATATAATGTATTAATTGGAATTTCTCTCATAAATTTAGAATAGTGAGCAGAATAGTTCTGTTTATGCTAAGTTTTTATATAATTTGATTTTATATGTTAAGCAAAAATTAATAAAGTATCAGTGATGCCATAGTTTTATGTGTAATTTTTTTCCTAAGAGATATCAGGATTAAAATATTTGTATGCTGAACAATGTAAGTGATGATTAATTATAATATGCAGTTGGCTAAGCTATATATCATTATGGAAGTTTTGTTCTATGAAAAGGAAAACTACAGTAGTTAGCTTTCCAAATCTGTTATTCAAACTTATTATTCCACTATCATTTTCACAAATCATTGCTAAATAGAAAAACAAACAAACCCCTCAAACAAGTACTTCAGTATAACTTTCTGTATGTCATGATATACTAGTTTTCATCAAGAACCTAGAGCTTATAATTTTCATTAATGTAGAATTTACAGATTATACAATAAAAGTCTTGTTTATTCTAATAGAAATATGGATGGTTTTATTGTAACTGGTAGTTTATATTTAATAGCAAGGGGATACACAGAAACACACCTGCACCCCAACACATTTACCGGCCTAAATACATCCACTGTAGGATAAAGGCTTCAGTTGTATGAACCTAATTTTACTATGCTAGTCCTATAAGGATTTAGAACAGGGATATCAAACTCGCAGCATCATGTTGTCACCACTTGACTTATTAAAAAATTTTCCCTTTTGCTAAACAGGGTGGGCACAGCCAGCCTGACGTGGGCCATGAGTTTGTCGCTCCTTATTTAGAAGGTAAAATTGACTTTTCTTTTGACTATGAGTGGCTGAGAGAAAATCAGTCAATTGTCTTCATTACCCCACAATCCCTGCATATTGGCTCTCAGGTGCATACACGTGTATGCACATACACATGCACATATGAAAATACCCCCAAGGATCAATGTAGAAAACGCTGTGGATAATAAATGCTAGAGATGGATTTGGTTTGAAGGGGTTGTTCTGCCCAATATCAGGAAACTATGTATCTTATAAGGAACTATTCTGCCTTATTGAGAACCTAGTTAGACAACCTGACCTTAAGTATCTCAGAAGTCAGATAAGCAGCATTGGATATGGGACACTTACCTGTAAGAGTCAAAACGTATCAGAGTGAATACCTAGTTCCTTAGTGCTTTATGTTGGTGAAGTTAGATAATGAGTTTCTTTTTATTTATTATCTTTGATTCTATTGTAATTTAGATATTTAGAGACATCGTATTATTGACAGTGGTCTGTATAATCAAAGCTATAGTTTCCTACTGGTAATGTGTGGCTGTGAGTGTTGGACCATAAGGAAGGCTGAGAGGTAAATTGAAGAATTTGAATTGTAGTGTTGAAGAAGACTTTGAGAGTCCATTGGACTGCAACGAGATCAAATTAGTTACTCTTAAAGGAAATAAACCCTGGAAGGACAAATACTGAAGCTTTGTACTTTGGCTACCAAGTGACAAGAGAGTCCTTGATGTTGGGAAAGATTAAAGGCAAAAGGAGAAGAGGACAGCAGAGGATTAGATATGACATTGACTAAATGACCCAATCGACATAAATTTGGGGAAACTCTGGGAGACAGTGGAGCACAGGGGGGATTGGTATGCTATAGTTCATGGAGCCATGAAGAGTTGGATATAACTTAGTGATTGAACAACAACACAACACACATACACACACACACACACAGAGAGAGAGAGAGAGAGAGAGAGAGAGAGAGAGAGAGAGAGAGAGA
>NW_020769322.1:18041367-18091697 GCF_900518735.1 Pseudonaja textilis | reverse complement strand
AGAGAGAGAGAGAGAGAGAGAGAGAGAGAGAGAGAGAGAGAGAGAGAGTTATTTTAGTGTGATGAATTCTAAGCCTCCAAGCACAGCAGAAACAGAGAAAAATAATTAGGTAATTAAATGCCTACTACCAATACTATCTTTGTTACTGACACCATCCATTGCCCTTTTGCTCTGCAGTTTAGCTTATCTTTCTAATGCATTAATGGATGGCAGCTGCTTGTCCCTTTGCAAACTGCAAAGGAATGAGGTTGAAATTCAAAACAATGGCTGTGCTAGGGTAGCTTTAAAACACAGCAAATAGAATTATGAGGATAATTGCATAAGATAGTGGAGATTGATCTCTAGATCAGTTTGTTTTAACCCAATAGCCAACTGTGCCTCAATTATATTTGTATTGTTCACATTATAGTAGTGAATTCATTAGTAAATCAATGACTATTGATACATTTAAAATATAAGACACATTTTTTATTTTCTTTCTTAGTTTTTATTTTTAGTTGCACATTTAGAGATTGGGTTTCCAGAGTTTATCTATCATATCTTTTTCATTTTCTATATTAGGAAAAGCCTATATACCCTCTTTCATTTCACATACTTTTTATTCATGCAGCATTGCTTTTTGGAGCAGTTTTCTATGCAATACATTTTTTCCTAATATCTGCTTTATAACACATGTGCAAACTTACTCTGAAAACATTTAAAGCTTAAAGACTTAAACACCTACATGAGATCTCATAAAGTATAGTAAAATTTGGATTTTTAAAAAAAGTTGAGGCCTGTTAATGTGGTACATTATAGTTTTATATTCAAATTGTCTTACAGATGGAATGAACAATAACAAATATCTTACATAATGCATTTAGAAATAAAGCACAGATGCATTCCATTTGGTTATCTGACAACATTAATTGTTCACTTTTAATTCTAGATTTGCTCTTTTGTTGGCTTCATAAACTCACAATTTGTTAACTGGCATTCATGCAGCCTTGCAATTAATTTGTAAAACTTGTATATTACTTAACACATTTATATTCTAGAGATTAGTGAAAACTTCAGTGAGGAAGTGGATCCCAGGGGAAAAGTAAGGTTTCTTACTTTTGAATTAGTGGTAAGCATAGTTCAAATATATTTTATGTCTTGATTTCTTTATATTTAATTCTAAAGTTGCCTAACAAGAAAGTTCAGTTGTCTCTTGAAAAAGCATCCTTAGAATTAAATATAATCCCAAACTGGACAAGAAAAGTCCAGTTGCCACTTGAAAAGACTCCTTTGGGACACCCATATCCTGGATGACTGAGAATCTCATAGACATACTTAATTTTACTTTCTTAATTAGGATATACGGATATTTTGCTTTGTTTTTTTTTAAAAACCCTATCCATTTAAAACAAGGATCTCAATATTTTTGTCCCCAGAAGTGGAACTTGTAATCTTATCTTAAGTAACTCAACAGTACGCAATGCTGATAGTGATTATTGGATGTGACTACTTTAAGAAAAAAAAAGTTGGAGTGACTGTAGTGACCAGGGTTCTTCATTGCAAATGATTTGTGGAAAATGTTAAATGGGCTATTTCTCCAGGTGGAATCAAATCCCACGGGTGACATAAATTCTATCAGAAACTTGATGATTCAGAAATAATGAGTAAATTCATTTTACATGTTATCCTTGGTAAGAGACATGACAAAAATAGTGGCTATCCATTCAAAACTACATTGTGACTCCTAAGCTAGCCAATTGGCTGATTCATTAAAACTCAGATTTTATTGTTCTCTCCACAAACATATCTATACTGAACATGTTACTGTGTTACATATCTATACTGAACATATCTATACTGAACACAAATGCACAGACTTCTAAAACTAGAAATATATTAAATAATAAAAAAGCTGTATTTTATGACTTTCCATTCATAATTTCCTAAAAGGGTTACAGATACAAACAGAAACAAAATAAAAATCTAATATTGTATTGACATCAATCACAACAGCAAGGAAATGTACATCAATGGTTCAAAACTAGGGAACATGTGGGAGTTTGCCAGACATTTAAAAATATGAGGGACTTCCGGTGGTGAGGTCACAGCGGAGCGAAGCAGGAGAGCGATCTCTGCAATCCTGTATCCAAATTTTTGTGCTTGGAAGCTTTCAGAGGCATTGCGAAGCTTGGAGAGACACACGAGTTAGAAGGGGAAACCTAGGAGCAGAGTGAAGGAAAGCGACCTCCCAGTGCAACGAGGGGAAGCCCTTTGAATCCAGCGTGAAAGAAACCCGGCATCTATGGCGGGTCTGAAGCTGTGACAGCCAGCTGCGATCGGGAAGCAGGAAAGTGGATCAATGCAAGACATCAGAAGGAGAATGGTAGACTGGGACAGTTTTTGAGAGGTGAGAGAGCCCTGGGAAAGACTTTGACAAACGGAGCTTCTGGAGAGTGAATACAGTGGCTAATTGGTGGGGGATAGCGGAGCGAAAGAGAGAGGAGGAAACAACAGTTTAACAGCTGAGAGAGAGTACCGCAGAAGAAAAGATCGAGACTCTGAATAAAAACTCAAAATTTCTATGATTTGGATTGATTACTGGAAGAGCAGAAAAGAGACATTAGAGAGAACAATTGGAACTTTAATGGAGAACTGTAGTTGAATGGAGAGTGGAACCATTTTGACAGAAAGCTCTGACTGTGCAATTTGAGAGTGAAAGTGACTAAGTAGTTAAAGAGGACTGAGGAAACAGGAAATGAGGAAAGTAATGTGACGGTGTGCAGAAGAAAGGGAAAAGAAGAAGAAGAAGAAAGCTGAATAATTTCTAAGTATTAAATTCAAAAGTGTATATTGAAAAAAATCTAAAGCAATATATATATGTGTATATGTTTTCTTAAGTTTTAGCGGGTATTTACATGTATGGTATTCAGCTTTGTTCGGGTATTTTCCCATTTCATTATAGTTGTGCTTTTAAAGTTGTAGCAACGTTTCAGCAGAATCTCATCTGCCATCATCAGGCTTCTGTGTTGTGTTTGTCTGTGATTTCCTAACACACCTAAACAGCACACACACCCAAAATCAAATTCACCATGGAAATGGAAACAAACAAACAACTACCATTCCTAAATGTACTAATCTACAAAAAAACAGATGGCACACTAGGACACACCATATACCAGAAGAAAACACACTCCAACCGCTACTTCAGCGCCCAATCCCACCACCACCCAGCACAGATAAACTCCGTGGCCAAAACACTAATTGCCAGAACCAAACGCCTGGCAGACAAGACACACATAAAGACTGAACTATGCACCCTGACTAAAGTACTGACAGCTAACGGCTTCCACAAAAGCAAAATCACTGGCTTGATCCACAAAAACACACTGAGACATAATGGAGACCTAGAAGATGAACAGACCTATGGAACAGCTGTCCTGCCATACATAAGAGGCACTACAGACAAAATCAGTAAGATACTACACAGGCATTACATCAAGACTGCCTTCAAAACAGACAGAAAAATAGCAGCCATTCTTAGAAACCCCAAAGATAAAATTGTCCTGGAAAACCAAGGCATATACGGTCCCCTGTGCATCATGCCCTGCCACATACATTGGACAGACCAATAGAAGAATAAGTACCTGCCTGGATGAACACAAAAATGCAGTAGAAAAGCTGGAACACACTTCCTCACTAGTCCGACACATGAAAGCAACAGGTCATAGCATCTAATTCAATGGCACCAAAACCGTAGCCACTATAGAAAACCCCAGCTACAGAATTATCAGAGAAGCCATAGAGATTGAAAAAAGACCCGAATGCATGAATAGAAGAGATGATTCCACCAGACTGTCAATTATTTGGAAGCCTGCACTCACAAACAAAAAAGCTTCCAAATGATTGACAGTCTGGTGGAATCATCTCTTCTATTCACGCTTTCAGGTCTTTTTTCAATCTCTATGGCTTCTCTGATAATTCTGTGGCTGGGGTTTTCTATAGTGGCTAGGGTTTTGGTGCCATTGAAGTTGATGCTATGACCTCTAGCTTTCATATGTTGGACTAGTGAGGAAGTGTGTTCCAGCTTTTTTATTGTATTTTTGTGTTCATTCAGGCAGGTACTTATTCTTCTATTGGTCTGTCCAATGTATGTGGCCGGGCATGATGCACAGGGGACTTTGTATATGCCTTGGTTTTCCAGGACAATTTTATCTTTGGGGTTTCTAAGGATGGCTGCTATTTTTCTGTCTGTTTTGAAGGCAGTCTTGATGTGATGCCTGTGTAGTATCTTACTGATTTTGTCTGCAGTACCTCTTATGTAGGGCAGGACAGCTGTTCCATAGGTCTGTTCATCTTCTAGGTCTCCATTATGTCTCAGTGTGTTTTTGTGGATCAAGCCAGTGATTTTGCTTTTGTGGAAGCCATTGGCTGTCAGTACTTTAGTCAGGGTGCATAGTTCAGTCTTTATGTGTGTCTTGTCTGCCAGGCATTTGGTTCTAGCAATTAGTGTTTTGGCCACAGAGTTTATCTGTGCTGGGTGGTGGTGGGATTGGGCGTTGAGGTAGTGGTTGGTGTGTGTTTTCTTCTGGTATATGGTGTGTCCTAGTGTGCCATCTGTTTTTTTGTAGATTAGTACATCTAGGAATGGTAGTTGTTTGTTTGTTTCCGTTTCCATGGTGAACTTGATTTTGGGGTGTGTGCTATTTAGGTGTGTTAGGAAATTGTTTAGGTTTTCTTTTCCATGGGGCCAAATCACAATGTGTCATCGATGTATCTTAACCATAGTTTGGGTTTGTGGGTGGCATTAGCCAGTGCTCTGGATTTGAATTCTCCCATGAACAGGTTTGCAATGGTGGGTGACAGTGGTGATACCATAGGGGCTCCTTCATTTGCTTATATTTTTGTCATTTGTATATGAAATATGTGTTGATTAAGCAGTGTTCTGTTAGTTCCATGAGGTGTTTAGCTGGTTGGTATTTATTTTTGATGATTTCAAGAGTTTCTTTTATCGGGACTTGAGTGAATAGTGAAACCACGTCAAAATTTACAAGCAGATCTTCTTGCTCCACGTGTAAATCTTTGATCATTTCCAAGAAGTGGTATGAGTTTTGTACATGTGAAGCTGCTGTTTCAGTATGGGGCTGTAGCTGTTTTGCTAACTGTTTAGCTAGGTTTTGTAGTGGTGCTCCTCTGGAGCTGACTATGGGTCTGAGACGTATGCCTTCTTTGTGTATTTTTGGAAGCACAACTACAATGATGTGAGAAAATACCCAAGCAAAGCTGAATACCATATATATATATATATAGCATAAAATTAAGGAGAGACATTACTAAGTATATTAAACCTTGTAACGATAAACTGAAGGGATTGGAATAAGGGAAGAGATAAACATAGAAAACGCAGAAGGGAGTTGATACAACAGATGATAATATTGAAAGACTTTCTTAAGAAAATAGGTAGATTTGGGAAGCCTAAGATGTTCACCATGACAACTACTGCTAAGATTGGGAAGAAAACAACATCCAACCTAATATCAATGATAACATCACCAGCAGGACAACGTTCCATAGAGGGCATGCTGAATCCTGAGAAGTTAGGTATCAAATATGCAAACAATTCAAGTGGCATTAACAACAATACAAGAAACGATGTTGAGAAACCACACAGACTTTAAAACTGAAATGGGGGAAATGAAAGGTAAGATATGGAAACTAGACGAGAAGATAAGTGCAATCCAACAAACAGTAGTAAAGATGGAACATAAAATGAAAGCAGTGGAGACAAGGGTCGAACAAACAGATAAGAAAGTAGAATCAATAGAACAGAAATTAACGGGAGAGAACAAGAAATTAGAAGAGGCAATTGCACATTTGGAGATGGAAAAGGCTGATTTCTTCCTCAGATTTCAGAATGTAACAGAAGAAAAGGGGGACTTGCCCAAATTAATGGCAGATCTCATAGCAGAAGCATTACAAAAAGAGGGCCAAGAGGTTCAAAGGAAAATTGACGAGGTATATAGAACATATACCAACTATACAATACATTTTAGTCTTCCAAGAGAGGTTCATATACGATTTTCAAAGAAACAACTGAGAAATGAAATATACAAAGTGACAAGAGATGAACCGTTGATATTTAAGGGAACAGAAATTGTAACATTGAAACAAATTCCAAGAAGAATAAGGGAACATAGAAAGAAATACAGATTCCTGGCTGCTCAACTGAATAAGAATAACATCCTGTTCAAATGGCTCATCCCAGAGGGAATGTTAATATCATGGCAGGATAAAAAAATTAAAATAGTCAGTATAGAAAAAGCAAGGGAATTCTTTGAACTTTATGTGGTATCAGGATAAGATCAGAACAGCAAAGAGGAAGTGGAAAGTAGGAGCCAAGAAGAAGATCGGATGGAGGAAAGAGAAACAGAACAAGAGGAAAGAGAGCAGGAAGAAGTGGAAAGAGAAGGTGTAAGAACGAGACACCAAACGAGAGCAAATAAGCTTCAACAAGAAACAACTACAGAGTAAGATGGTGGAAGAAATCAAATTGATTTCCATTAACATCAACGGTTTAAATTCACAAATTAAGAGGAAAAAAACAACAACTAAACTACAGAAATTGAACTTAGATATTATATGCCTTCCAGAAACATATATCCAGAAACATCAAAGTAAACTGTTAGAAGCATGAAAGTTAGGAGATTCATATGTATCTCTAGCCCAACAAAAAAAGAGGAAGATATATTAGGAAACATTTACAAGCAAAACAGGTATATGTAGACGAAGAGAGTAGGATTTTGATGTTAGAAGTTTATATAAATTATAAGAAAATGTTACTGACAGTGATATATGCACCGAACGAAAAACAAGAAAATTTTTATACCAAACTATACAGAAAATTAGTAGAACAGGAATATGAGAACATATGCCTGCTAGGTGATTTCAATGCAATAGCAAATTTAGGAAAAGACTACAATAACGAAAATCTAGGGGAAAAAAGAAAAAGGAAAACATTATTTTATCAAATGGCGGAAGAATTAGGATTAAAAGAGATATGGGGAGAAAGAAATCCAGACAAAAAACAGTATACTTACTGTTCAGCACCATACACATCATGGTCAAGACTGGATATGTTATGGACAAATGGGGAAATGGAACGTAATATAAAAGAAATAGAAATTGAATTGAACACATGGGCGGACCATAATCCCATTAAAATAATTTGGAAAGGATTGAAAAAAAACAGAAGATGGAGGCTAAACAAGGAGATCCTAAAAGAAAAAGAATGTGTTAAGATGATGAAAAAAGAATTAGAGTTCTTTTTGAAGGAAAACAAAAAACAACAAACATTAATTCCAAACCTATTGGACATGACTAAAGCATGTATCAGGGGCCTAGCAATTTCATATAATACACGTAGATATAAGGAAAAAAAAGGAGAACAATCTAAACTACTAGATACTCTTAAGGAGTTAGAAAAAACACTGGAAAAAACACCACATAATAAGACAGCAAATACGGAGAGATGATTGGACATAAATTGAACATGTTAGCACAAGATGAATGGTTACAGGACATGAAAAAGATAAAACAAAATTATTTTGAACATACGAATAAGCTGAGAAGGTGGGTAGCCTATAGACTTAAGAAAGAAAAAGAAAAAAGAGCAATCCAGCAATTGAAGGATGCTGATGGTACGGTACAACATCAAACTGAAAAGAAAAAACATATTGTTAAAAGTTTTTTTAGGAATTATATAGTAGGGAAGACGTATCAGAGGGAAATATCCAACATTACTTAGAAGGAAAAGGGCTACCTGTGATCCTGGAAGAGGATAAAAAAGAGATAAACAGGGAAATAACATTAAGAGAACTGCAAGAGGCAGTCCTGAAACAGAAAAATAATAAGACACTGGGACCGGATGGTTTCCCTGGGGAACTGTATAAAACGCTCCAAGGAAAATTAGAAATGCAATTATTAGAACTCTATAATGAGGTACTGACAACAGCAAAATTACCTAAGTCATGGGGGGAGATATATATAACATTGATCCCAAAAGAAGATTCGGACCATCAATTAATTCAAAATTACAGGCCCATATCCCATTTAAATGTTGATTATAAAATATTTATGTCCATAATGGCAGAAAGATTGAAAAAAATCCTTAATCAGATCATTCATAGCGACCAAAACCAATTCTTACCAAATAGACAAATTAAAAATAATAGATTGTATAGCAACAGGCTCACGATGAAAATAAAAGACAGAGAAGATTCAATTTATTATAGGGTCTGGGATGCCTGGAAGGAGTGGTTTAGAAATAAAAAGAAAATAAATGGCTCTTAGGAAAAGAATGAGGAATATGTAAATATACCATGGAGAAGATTGAGATGTAAGGATAAAAGATATTGATTTAGAGTAAGATGCAATGGTAAAGGAATAAGTAAATACGTATACTGAAAAATGTGAGGAAATGCAAAATATGTCATGATGTTGATTACAATGTATAAAGTTTTGTTTTATGTTTTTTTAAAATTTGGAAACTTAATAAAATTTATTTAAAAAAATAAAAATATGAGTGGATCTTTGTGAAGAAAGATAATTTTCCAAAATAGGTAACTTAGTGTTGGAGGAGAGAGTATGATAGTGACAGGTCACAGAGCAAAGATATGTGTGCTTTATAGACTGGAACACATTTTGGGAACTTATTGCTTGAACAGCATGGAATGGAAACTCAATTGTGAGAATCTGTCCTCAGCAAATGGTAAGCTGGACACCTGCAGATCTGGATAAACCCTAAGGTAAGAGTGCACATTTATATTCTTCCCAGAACTGGATGCAACAAAAACCTGGAACTTACCCAAAGTTTGCTACAAGTTGCAATTGTAATGTGACAAAGAGAGAAATTATTAAATAATGAAAAACAATTATGTGTTCCAATTTACAAATGTAAATTAAATCATACATAGAATTTTTTCTCTCAGTTGGCCCATCCTGGCCTACATCTTCCTTTAAGTAGAACCTGAAATGCAGTTAGTGGCCTGAAAATAAATTGTGCAGTCCTATTCTTTGTTATGGTGAGGAATAGTATAACATTCCAATCACTGAAATAAATTTGTATTGGTTGTCTAGGAAGCTTCTCTGTTTGGAATGAGAAGAAGATGCTACTATCTTTTTTCTTTAGGCAGAAAAATACTTCCACTGTGTCGGAGAGAGATGAGATACACATGTTTAAATCATTCAATAAAGCTTGAACTTGTCTAGTTTTGCAAGTTATCTTCAAAAGAAGATATTTTTTAAAGAAGAAATCTTCTTGCTTCACTTCTAAGCATAAGGAATTATAGACAATAATCATGCCTCGGATTAACCTCATTCCCTCTGATACTGTCACTATTCAAAACATGTAGCAAAAACAGAAGAAAAGCACAACAGAGAAATCACTTAAATTAATCTTGTTATGCTCCAAATTGTCAGGGCTAATGATGATTGCCTTTTCTTTGATTACACTAAATGTGAGTGTTAGAATGTCAGCGTGGCGGCTGTTGTAACAAATGCTATTTATCCAGTAGAAAACTAAACTAATGAGGCTTTGCTGGACATCTTGCCCTATAGGTCTTGGTCTCACATTTGTTTCTCAGATATTATTTGTACAGTTATATTATGTATAAAGCTAATTCATCCAGTTTTACCATAAGTTTAAACAGAGCTAAAAAAGAAAAAAGGACAAATGCAATATAATGAATGTGTCTCTGGCACTGGGTTAAGATGTTTTAGTCACCTGGGGCTTTTAAGTACCTTCTGTCTTTAGTCTACCTTTTTAATTGAAAGACTCAGTTTTAATTGCTTTTATTTTTTTATACTTTGTTTGAAAGTTGCAGATGTTTGTAATCTGTTTAACTACTTTTTTCCTATTGTTGTTCTCATGTTTCTTTTAGTTTTTGTATTAATATACTTTAAATAAGTAACTATTGCTGCATGTGTATCCTTTTCTAGAGTCTTTGGAGAATGGATTTGAAACTTCTCTTTAGTGACATCTTGGAGAAAAAGTGGAATAATTATTTCACTCTGCTTTGTATTACATGTTAATGAAACAAATATATCCAAGAAGATCAGATAAAGAATATGGGAATGATAGTATTTTTTCACTTTTGGCATTTGAAATGTACTACCTTCTATTCTGGAAGCAGTATATATTCTCAACAACACAAACCAGTTATAGACTTGTCCTATATCTTTTTGTCTAGTCTTCTCTTTAAAACATCTGAATTAACATTTTCCATGATGGTAAATTCCATAGTTAACTGTGCATTATATAAATCAGCAATGTTTTGTCTGAATTAGTCTTGAGCATTCTTGCATTTAGTTTCAATGGAGTTTTAACATTTTTCTCTAAGAAAGAGAAAAAAGTCCACATTTTGCATCTTCTGTGATTATATGTCTTCTACCATCTCTCTCCTTATTTGTCCTGAAAGCCCCAAATGTTTCTCTTCAGTGGAATTGCTTTAACCCACTAATCATTATTAAATCTGTTTCTCAGAATCATTTTCACCTCTACAATATGCCTTCTGAGGTGTGGAAATCAGAACTGTTTATATAATGGTATTCCTTCATTGGCAATTTATTTACATTCTTTTTGAAATGAGTCCTACATTGGTATTTGCTTTTTCTTGTTTATCTGACACAGTTGAACATCAGCCTAACATTTTTACTGGGTTATTCAAAAGGCTTTAAAATTCCCTTTCTTGGTCATTTTCAACTCAGAAGTGTAGATTTATGTAGTTCAGATCTTTTGCTCCAGTGTACAACAGTTTACATTTGTTGGGTTGAACTGAATTTGACATTTATGCACATTTCAAAGATGTTATTTTGGATCATTTCAATAAGTTGTTATTTTTGATGTAATTTTATCAGTAGATCTGATCACTTTAATGTTGAACTTTAACTCTACATCATTTATAAACAAGTTAAAAAGCACCCGGACTATTTTTGTCATGTTGCAGTGGAATTCCTGAAGAAGTATTTAATTCATCCATAAATAAATGTTTTTAAAAAAGCAAGATGCACTGTAGCTTGTATATATTTTTTAAAAGAAAAATGACTTCAATAGAGTGTGATTATTTATTCTGAATTTGATATGGCTTTATATGGGGTTGAAAGTTCAAACTACTAGAAAAGTTTTAAAATCAACTTTTGAAAATGACATTAATTAAAGAACAGTGAAATTTTACAAACACATAGTTTGAGAATTCATCTTTTTTTCTCCAGCAAATTGTTATTTCTTACATGTTTGTCTAATAGACTAATTATGGGAATCCAGAAGAAACCATTTTCACTGAAAGAAGTCAATTAAAATAGTATGCCATAAAAGATAAATAAATGCTATAATTTATATTAAATACTGACTTATACTTTTCTTTTAGTAATATCAAAATAAGAGTAGACCTTTATACTTTCAAAGAAAAATCGAAGTAACAACAGGGAAGGGAATGAATATGTTTGCATTGAAAGCATGCTGATTTTAAAGTTCACTAAATAAAATTTTAAAATCTAACTATATTTGGTAATGCTTGTACTTTTGTAAAATAAAAGATGGCTTGGGTAATGAAATTTCATGAAACATAGCATGCAGCTACTGAGGTTTACTTTCTGAACTCAGTACACAGTAATTACTAATCTGAATCAGGGCCAATGGACACAGTTTAAGAGCTGTGGTAGTACAGTGGTGAGAATGTAGTACTGCAGGCTACTTCTGCTGACTGCCATTTGCCAACAGTTCAGCCGTTCAAATCTCAACAGCTCAAGGTTGGCTCAGCCTTCCATCTTTTTGAGGTCAGTATAATAAGGAACTTTCAACCATTCAAAATCCATTAACTAGTGATAATAGGAAAAATTGCATGGGAAACCATAGTAGAAGCAGTAAGATCCAAAACCAATACTTATTGGTGGGTCTGAGAGGCACACTTCTACACTATGCTATGCTGTTCTATTAGCAGCGTAAAAGCTGTAGTTGGAAGTAAAGAGCATTCCAACTGTAACACATATCATATTTCAGATCAGAGTTCTTCTATGACCATAATTGCAGTCAATGACTTAGTTACAGTAGACTTGGAAATGAGCAGATCTCCGTTTAATCTTCATAACTAAGTTCAGTAACAGTTCAAACATATAGAGGATTCCAGCAAACCTTTCCTTTGCAAACATGATTTACAATGACTCATCTCTTAAATGGAATGCATGTTTAATTAGTAATTTTTCTTGTTCTAGATCTCTTAGATAATAAATAAGAATCAAAGAGTGAAAAATGAGAATATAAAGATGAAATCTAACAGGAAATATCAGCAGAAAAACAAAAGAAATGTCATTTTATTGTAATTAGTATGCTTGAAAAAAGAATCACAGAACTTTGCCTTTGTTTAGGTACATATGATTATAATGAACATCTGTACAATCTTGCTGCAAATCATTTTCTTTCCCAAAATTTATATTTTTAAATTTACCACCAAAGGGAAACCATGATAAGATTAATATTATTATTATTATGTACAAAGGAGATCAAGTAATGGAATATTCTCAGAGGAGCTATACAGCTACCCACAAACCTTTGATCAACTCATAAAGCAAGAATCTTTCAGGATATAACAGGCCTTAAATAGCCTTAATAAAAAAGTGAATGGGGTCTGAATAAAAATGGTTATAATTGTTGAGATTTTTTTTTAAAAAATTAAATAAAATGTATTTTATTTTTATTTCTTTTTTCACTTAAAATTTTAATTCAGTGATGATACAAGTGGCTATCTTAGGTTGTGGACCTCTGATCTAAGATTTAAAATAAGATTGATGTAATTTTGAAAAATAAATATAAATCTCACCATATTCTTCAATAATAAAAAATAGATATACAGAGGACACTACAGCCATCACTCTTCACACTGCTCTGACTCATCTAGAACAGCAAGGGGCGCTATGTGAGGATGCTTTTTGTGGATTTTAGTTCTGCGTTTAACACAATTCTTCCACAGAGACTAGTGTCTAAACGTCTGGACCTTGGGCTTTCTAATTCAATCCTCCTTTGGATTATGGATTTCCTGTCTGGCTGCTCACAGAGGGTCAGATTAGGTAATCATATCTCTTCAGTCCTTATTCTTGGTACACCACAGGATTGCATGTTGAGTCCCCTACTCTATACTCTTTATGTGCATGACTGCATTCCCACTCACTCTAGTAATACTATTGCTAAATTTGCAGTGGTGGGACTTATCTTCAGGGGGGTGAGTCTGCCTACCAAGATGAGGTTGACCAATTGTTTTCGTGGTGTGGAGACAATAACTTGATCCTCAACACCAATAAGACCAAGGAGCTTATAGTGGATTATAGAAGGAACAGATCAGACATCCAGCCCTTGCTTATCAATGGAGATCGAGTGGAGCAAATGGCCAGTTTTAAGTTTCTGGGTGTTACCCTAAAAGAGGACCTGAGCTGGGGTGCTCTCATTGCAGCACTGGTCAAAAGGGCCCAGGAGAGATTATACTATCTGAGACTTCTCAGAAAACAACAACTGAATGAGAAACTGCTGGTGACCTTCTACCACTGCACCATAGAGAGCTTTTTAACATACTGCACCTCTGTGTGGTTTGCCAATTGCACAGTGGCAAATAGGAAAGCACTCCAGAGTGTTAATGTCATTGCCCAGAAGATCATTGGTTGCTCTTTCCCTCTTTGGAAGAGCTTTATAGCTCCTGCTGCCTTAAGAAAGCTCAAAACATTCTCAAAGATCCATCTCATCCTGGGAACCCTTTTTTTGAACTATTACCATCTGGCAGATAGTACAGAATAATAAAAACAAAGACAAATAGGCTGAAAACAGCTTCTATCCCAGGGCAGTAGCTCTTTGGAATTCTGCTGTATAGTGCAGTGTTGGTGTGGTGTCGGGGGTTTCTGGTTCAATGTGTGAAGGGTAAAGGATGTGTGTTTGTGTTTGTGTTTATTTTCATGGTCATGGTCATGATGTGCACTAAAGATGGTGTTTGATTTCGTTGTACGAGGTACAATGACAATAAAGTAAACTAAACTAATCAGAAAGACAAAATCTTATCCCTCCCCATGTGCCTGAAGCAGTTTTATTTATTTTACCCAATCCATTGAGGGTCTTACTCTCTTCCCCAAAGGTTAAAAATGCCCTCATGGCACTAAATGGTTGCCATTTTTCAACTGTTATGATTACAACAACAATTTTATGAAACTTGTAAATGGAGTGATAAACGTGTAGCTGTTCAGATATATTTAAAAGTAAACTAAATAATTGTCAGGTTTTCTTAAAAACTTTAATAAATCCTGAATTGCATCCAGATTTTTAAACTTTGATTTGTTTAGATCAAAACTCACCATATTTTCCTTTTAAAAAAGCCCCACCCTCTTAAAGTAATGTTAAAATCTGACCAGAAAATTCATATGCTTTCATATATAGATAAAAACTTAGAAACATTCCTAAAATTAAAAATATTTGTTGGTTAAGTGAAGGTTTTTTCAGCTGTGATGGTAATGTGGACATTAGAAATTCAAGACAGATTTGGAGAAGATGGGCCACTTCCTCCTAATATAATCTACTATGAAAAATCGTGGTATTAGAGAGATAAAATGACCTCAGATTTCCTGTATGAGGAATGCCTATAACACCTGCTCTCTCTGAACATAAGGAAGTATTTTCAGAACGATGTACTACCAAATGAAAAGTCAAAATAACAGAGTGGAGCAGCCCATGTCAAACATATCCATGATTCACAAAACATTTAACAGTGGAGATGCACAGTAATCAACAAGTTCCCAAGCGGGTATTACGATTCTCCTTTTTGGGGATATTTGCACAGCTGCCAGATGGTGGAGTGTATCCCATTTCTATACTGTGATTTTTTTTTTTTTGCATTTAAATTATTTGAATGCTACAAGCATGGGATTTTTCCATAATGCATGTTCAAATACACACTTTATGAAAAGTTTCTGGGGCAATATATCCGTGAATTAAAATCTCGTGGGTAAACAAATTGTTTTCAGAGGATGTTGTAAAATGTGTCAGGAATATATCCTATTAGCTAGCTGTTATATCAAAGATGATGAAGATCCCAAAGCAGTCCATTTCTGATAATGGCCTCTTCACTGAAGGTAGTTGACAATAATCTAATCTTATATAGCAGTCTAATTCAATTAGTAGATATGTAAAAAAAAAACTCAGTTTGTTTAATTGCATACCAAGTCTAATATTTCTTTTAATTTTTCTCTTTCAAGGCAAGTCTATAAATGATGCCAAATGATTTATCTGGTACTTACTGTAGAGTAGAAGCATCTGGTAGTTCTCATTTCTAATAACTGGCAACAAATTAAAAAAAAAACTATCTTTCTAAAGAGTGTCTTCTTGAATTGCAAAAGGACTTACTAGTTTTCATCATTTAAAAATCAATAATGGAAGATTTTGCAGTGATGAAAACAGAAACAACTTAAAATCAAATCACTATAATTCCTGATAATAAAGCTTCCTATCAGAAATCATGTATCATCTTACATTTTCAAAATTTTCAACAAAAGTGTTTGGATGAAATCTATTTGTGTAACTGGACTTTCTTAACTGTTGTTGTCTTCTTGTTTCTCCTGCCACTTCTTGAGCAGATTCATTGTATATCTACCACATGCCTTGCACTAATTGTTTGGCTGTATGATTTCCTCCCCTGCTTTCTGCCTGACATGGCAAAATAGCAGGCAATTTTTCATTTGCTACCATCCATCATGGCATCTTTTCTAAGTACAGAATGGGAGAATAATCAATAGCTCTACTGTAAATTTCAATTAAAAGTAACTTGGAGACTTGGGATAGTGCCAAGCAAATCTATCAATGTTTGAGCATTATATGCACTTAATGGGTATGCGCAGTATTTAAAACTACACTCAATTATCTTCAAGTACAATCAGAAGCTCATTTTGCACAGGTTTTCCACTTAAGTAGACCATTCTGCAATGGATCTCAGTCCATTCATATTGTTTTGAAGTCTTGCATCTGTTTGCCTCCTTAATTCAATCATTTGTTAATCTACCATTCGTTGAATATACTATTAAACCCCCAAATTTTATTCCAACTCATAGAGAAAATGTTGTATAGTCAGATGGAAAACATGGATGTAAAAAGATACATTCAAAGGTATTTGTGTTTAAAACTCACTATTATATTGTTGCTATGTATTCCCTCATATTTTAATTGTGTTTCATTTCAATCCCAAGATCATATTTGTTTTTGAAGCAAGTTGTTTGTAAATAAAAGACTGGAGTAATTTTTGTTTTGTTCATACCTTTGAAAACAGATTTTACTAAATTCTGTAGCTCTAACGTACCTACTTAAAAGAATTGAATGCATTAATCTTCACGTAAATAGGAATGATAAATATGGGATGGTAGTGGGGATATTAACCTTAACAAGTATAAATGTCATATTTTTATATTTAATGTGTTTCTTGTACTTGTAATGAATTAGTTTGGAAGGTCTACTATTAATTTCCACTTGTTAATGCCATGCTAATATGACAAGATGTTCTGCACATTAAAATGATTTATTTCAAACAATACTGTATACTAAGATTGTCAAGTCCAACCAGGGAGTCAACAGCTATTAATTTATAGGGAATAACTGAACATTTTTATAATGTTAGCAATATTACAGTTCTACAGAACACTTACTTCGCACATAGAATAAAGGTATCACAAAAGGTGATCTACCATTTTCTCTCTTTCAACATCCATGGCAAGTCCAAAATTGACTGTGGCCAATCTTTCTTAGGTTCCTTCCATGTTTTTGAAGTTTTCAAGGAAGCTTAAGGGGCCATATAGGTGCCTTAATTCTTTTGCAAACTCTTTAAAAGCTGTTTCTTCCCCCAAAGAGTTCCTATCCTTTACCATCACTCCCCTTCAAAGGTTGCCCTCAAGATATCTTGCAATTCCTGGAGTGGGGGGTTCTTAACAAGAAATTGCCAGTTCCTTATGCTTAAAGAAACCAGGGACCATCAGTGGAAGAACACTTGCCTTAAATGCAAAAGTGTCTCTTAAATTTCAATTTAATTCAAGAAATAGATGGAAAAAATATTTGTTTTGAAGTTTTGAAGGCTGTTGAAAGTCATAGTTGATAATAGTGGCTTATATCGGGCAATTTTGTAATTCATTATAAGCCATTTCCCATGTTCCTATACAGTAAATACATTCTCACAATTCACTGGATATATTAAAAATCCAGAGTGTCATGCAAATCCAGTAACCTGGTTACTTCCAGCTTAAGGTTAAGGACAAATTAATAAAAAAATATCCAGTGTTAAATATTATCTAATTATTTGACATGGTTATGTAGATTAATATAAGAAGATAACTTTTTTCTCCAGATCATGGGACAGGAACCAAGCACAATGATTTGAAAGCAGGTTTTATCAATGCACTTTTTCCATTATTATTTCATTATTGCTTTTACTCACGAACTCTAAATAACATTTAAAATAGAGGATAAAACAAGTGATGGTGGTTGACTCTTCTTATTCTCCAAATGTAATACAATGACAATCACAAGTGAAAACAATGAAGAAGGGGAAAGAGGAACAAAGAGATTTAAGCCTTTCAGCAATAAAATTAATTGTCACCATTTCTATACTGTATATATATGTTATTTCAAACTGACATTTGGAAAATTTGTACTATATTTCCAGTATATAATAACAAATGCAAAGTTGCCATGTACCAGTTTCTTGTTACATTCAAGTTGTAAACAGTTGCTTATGAAATCTGGTGCAATATCTTTACACAGAAATTATTTCAACATCCTTTTTTAAACAATTGTGTGTGTTACTGCATATTTTTTAAATTCATGTTCTTTGTGACTTTAAGAATTCATTTAATCAGCAAAGAATGTGTCACAATCACATTCTCCAGGAGTAATATCAACCACAATTACACTTACATGTGAGAGATGCCTGAAAGGTAACAGTTTTGTGAGGAAAATGTGTTAATTGCAATACTCTGGGATATGAAAATGGGGGAAAAAATCAATAGCACAAGTTTCACAGTAAACTGAATGTGGAGAGCTAATCACATAGGAAAGAGAATTAGTTCCCTGTCTGCAAGGCATAGAAAATAAGAAAAGCCATTAGGGTTTTTTATTATTATCAATGCTCCTACAATGTTTGAGTATTTCCACTCCTCCATCTGTCTTCCAGTTTGAATGAAACTGTCCATTATATTTCAATATTAATGCTACTTATTATCTTTCTCTTTGATGAAACTGTATTTTAAGTACAGGAATTTTCCTCAGCAAAACAACTTTATTGACCACTATGCTACACATTATCTTTTTACACACAATGCAAGTCCTCTTCATCAACCATACGCTGAAAGTTTAAAGCTTCCTATGATTCATTGCGAAGAAGGAGGGAGATTTCCATGACAACCAGATGTGAGAATGGAAGCAGAATGGAGGGCAGCAATAACTTTCATGAAAGCTCAGGATACGCTCATGTTTAGGCCCAAAACTGCACCTAAGTTTATATGTTCCATATAGTGTGGCTTTCTGAGGCTATGGAAATCAGATCACTAGAGTTTTAATAATTGCAACATTAATGATCAAAATAGCTGCCTTCATTTTCAGTAAATCCTGAATGCATAATTAATTATATTACATACATTGTAAGAATGTATTGCCTAATTTATAATTGCACTTTTCCATCCCAAAAGTTTTAATACATTCTGGGCAAATTGAAAACAATTGAAATTGACCCACATATTTATGTGATTGATTCCTACTACAAAGACACAAATCTAAGCGTGCATAAATAGAAAAACAAGAGCTAAGAATGTAGAAAAGTTACCAAATATGGAAATATTTTTGGTATTCAACCTTTTCTCTCTGTTGTGAATATTCTCATTTTGAACTACAACAATATGCTATATTTAGACATTGCTTGTGGTATTAAAATTAGAAAATGGGGGGAAGGGGGAAATCTGTAGTCTATTGGACCAACAATAAAAGTAAATGAATACAATGTTTTATGTTCTGAACATAGTTCTGAAAAGTTGCATCAAAACTGCCTGAATTACATGTGCTGATTTGATTTATTAAAGCTGGGCATCTGCCTGAAAGGACATACTTCATCTGAAAAGACTGAACAGTGTACATTAGAGAATCTCTTCTTTTGGGGCTATGGAACAAGAGCAATTTCTTTTTCTCCTATAGAACAAAAAGAGCAACAAGTGAAGTCACCAGAAAAAAAAAAAAGCATAATTTAGCCTCACATCATGATTTTCCCTTGGGCTGTTTGCTGATTCAATCCATTAGACATTGTCCAACTTCACAAGAACTATGGCATTAAACAGTCTTAAAGTAGACGGTGAAATCATTTTATAGCCAATATAAAATCCAAGTTTTGAATGCCACCAATTGTTTTAGACACTTCTCTGCTAAATGTTTTCAACAATATTTTTTCCAGATATATATTTGTATCCCTGTTTTATACATGCACTGCTGTTTCTTAGTCCATAAGTATACTGAATAAAATCCAAAAAGACATGAGAATGTAAAATTCAATCATGGCATACATTGTTTGCATGAAAACAGTCACAAGTTAAACCTTTTATTATCTGAGAAGTTTAAGATTCTGTTCTGTAATCCTTAAAGCTATTCCCAGTCATCCCTAGCTACAACAGCTATATGCAAAATATTTAGAAAACCACTGACTGAAAAATGCTTGACATGCTATCTTTTATCATCTCAGTTTGTAAGGTGTTAATAAAATAGCGAGCTTTCGGTTTGACCTTCTTTGGCGACAGACTGAAACTGTGTCTCTGCGCGGTTTCAATCTGTGCTCACTGCTGGAGCGCCCCGAGCTGGCTGGCTAAGCCACCCTGTAGAGGTGGTGAAGAAGGGGGAGACTGCCTGCAGGGTTGAGAAGAGCCGCATCTCTCCTTCCCAGCTGGCCATTACTCCCTTTCCTGAAGGCGGTTGTAGCGGTGGACAGAAATGGCCATCACAAAGAAAAACTCAACTGGAAAAGAACATGCAGGAGAAAGATAAGAAGAGAAAGTTTTGGTTGACCAGGTCAAACAGCAAAAGCAACAATTAAGGTACTTTGGAATTGAAACTATTAAAAAAAAACAATAACATTGTTCCCTAAGAAGATTTCTATGCTGCGAAGGAGAGAGAAAAGGGAAAGGATTTTTTTTTCTCCTCTTCCTATACTGACAGCTAAGAGACTTAAGCAAGAAATTGGAAAAAAATCCACTTTGACATTAATAGGCATTTAATGCTGAAAATAAAAAGTCAAAGGGATAATAAAGATTTCTGGATAATTAAAAGCTTTTGAAAACAGGAAAGGAGATAAAAAAAATAAAAGGGCAGGATCTGAAAGGGAGGAGGCTGCCTGGAATTAAAAAGAACTTACAGCAAAATCTCAAGACTTTCAAAAGATACATCTTAACTGAAACATCACAACAAAATAGTAAAACCCCAGAAAGAGAAAGTGAAAAAAGAAATAAGAAGAAACAGCTTGGGACTATTTGGATTACTTGGTGATCTCTGGATTCTTGGTTATTGCATTTGAATGACTAAAATCAATTGGGTGGTTGTTTAAAACTGTTTAAAATGGCTCTACTTTTAGAAGAACTGAAAATGTAACTTAAAAAGTACAAAGAAGATGCACAAGAAGGGAGGGGTTCTTTTGGCTTTGTATTTCAGTTCTTAGAAATGGAGATTTGGAACTATGAGAAACAACAAGAAATGCCTGCAGAACAAGAAGATTGGGTCAAAGAAGAAGCCATCTTTAATGAACAAGTAATCTTAGGTGGGGGGGGGGGAGGAAAGGTGGGAAAGAGAATGGAAAGTTTAAGATTGGGAAAAACAACCCCAAAAAAGAATAGAGTGAAAAATAAGTATAAAATCAGAAAGCAACAGAAGACAGAAATGCAGAAGAGAGAATCAGAAGTAGAGAGACAGGGGGGTAAAAAAGAGAGGGAGAAGAAGAAAGGGAAGAAAGAAAGGAAAAGAAGTTATAAAGGACAGAAACAAAATATAGAGAAACAGGGCCTATTTAGAAATAATGGGTGAAAATCTAATGGAAAAAGGGATTCTGCAAAGGTACATAAGATAGTATTGTTATATTAGAAGTGGTAATAATTTCAGAAAATATGAAACAATGTATGATTAAAATGTTTGATAAAATAGTTATCGTAACTTAATGGAATGCTTGTCAATAAATAAATGTAACAAAATGAATATTTAATGATTTACAAAACATCTGTGAAGAGAAATAAGGGAAAAATTAATTATGGAGAGTATATGTTTTCTTTAAGGAAGTATATTTAATTGAAAAGAAATGTTAAAGATGTTAAGACTTTAATGATTATAAATGATAGAACTGAATTGGAATGGAATGGGGGTTTATAATTACATATATTTATAATCCTTTTTTAAAAAAAGAATATAGTGTGTATTATAAGAATGTACCAAGCAGAATTCGATTTGAAGTTATGTATTATGTATTATATTGGAGGTCATAACCTTAAGGTATATATTGAAGTTTAAATAAGAGTTGAATGGATATAATTAAAAGATATAAAGATGTCACACTCCAATTAGTAACTACAAGAGAAAATTTATTTAATGAAAAAAGGTAATATGAAATTGAAACAGAACAGACAATAGTATAAATATAATGATTTGAATTGAGATAAGATAATCAAAATAAAATTGAGAAAATTAAAAGAGGGAAAAAACTATATAGAAAATGTAGAATAGTATAAGATATGGAATAGAACACAAAAATGAGCATGAAATTGAGTTTGTGTCTGTATAAAGAAGTTCAACCCGGCACCATGCTATTTTCAAAAAAGATGTTTTACTTGTATTTTGTGTGTGTGAAAATTCAAATAAAACTTTATTTTTAAAAAATATCAAAGGAAAGGTAACTTGATGGCTTATATTGGTGCCTTCTATGGAAGTTTTTTTTTAATTTCTCCATGTCTTCTAGAGCAGTGGTCACCAACTGGTGGGCCACAAAAAAATTTTGGTACACTGCAGAGAAATCTCACCCCCAGAGCACCCCCACAAAGCAATTAATCCAAGCTGCTCAGAAACACAAGGTTTCCCACCCACAGGGCCCGTGGGAACCCTCCCCGCCTATTCACTCCTTACCCAGCAAATTTGTCTGCTAAATTGCTATTTTTCCTTTTTCTGACCATCAGCTGTTCTGCTATGTTGGGAGATTTAGATTAGCTAGGAAGCAGGAAATGGTTGGATTTCTTGCTTTCTAGTTAGTCTTTAGATCTTTGGCTCTGCTTTTAAGCACAGCTGAACCTCCCTTAGGACTGAAGGTTCTATTATTAGATCTCTGGATGAATCTGTGATTCTGTGAGCAACTCAATCTGCCTGTCTGCTTTGCCTGATTTTAGGTAAAAGTTGCTCTTTTTTATAAAAAATTCAATATTTATATAAATATTTATAATATTTACATACAAGCCATGCCCAGCCAGTCACATGACCACTAACCCCCACCCACAAATTAAGCCATGCCCACAGAAGCAGTTAGTGGTCCCTGGAATTTAAAATTATGAGTTTGGTGGTCCCTGAGGTCCAAAAGGTTGGTGACCCCTGTTCTAGAGAGTGGGTCAGTGGGTGGAATAAAGAATTTATTTGGAATATTTCTATTGCAATGCATAGTGACCATTGGTTAAGCCATGCTGTTTTTTTTGCATGTTCTTTCAGATTAGAAGAAAAGATGATTTCAATGGGATTGGTGAAACTGGTGAAGTGTTGAAAGACTAAAGATGAGCATCCATAGCATCAATATTCAAAAAAAGGAAGACAGAGAATGTGGGAAAAGTTCATTTAACAGATATATAGGAATAGATATAATCTGGGAAAAACAGATTGTCAAACAACTTTTTCACAGGCACTTAGAAAAGAGTGATTATGTTTTGTTATGTATTAACATACTTACCTGTAATTGGTCGATCTGTGGTGGCGGGAAATTTGAAGAGCCGTCACTGGCCACAGCCGTAAGCAGCCCAACTATAAAAAGGGCTGCTGTGGTTTCTCCGGCGCTCAGTCCTAGAAGGAAATAAAACAAGTGACATGCTGGTGTCCTGAGTCTCATTCCCATGACTTAACATCATCAGAAGTCAGCGTTGATTTGCCAAAAACAAATCTTATCAGATGAAATATATTTCTTTTTATACAGTTTATCTAGTTTGGTATAGCAATGGCATGCTGTGGATGTTGTGTTTTGTGATCTCAGTAAAATGTTTGACAATGTCTCATAGGCATACTTATGAACCAAAAGGATACATGCGCTCCATTTACAACTAGATTTGCAACTGGTTGAAGAGTCATACCCTATATTTTCATGTAAGTGATTCTGAATTATTCTGATGAAAATGTGAAGTGCCCCACCCGAGCTTCATTCAAGTAATAATTTTATAATTAACCTAAAGGAAAGAATGGAACACAGATTGATGAAATTTGGAAGCTACAGGACAAAACCACAATTCAGAATAATTTTTAGAAGTTTGAACATTGCATCAAATTCAGTAGGATGGTACTTGAGTGTAACAAGTTTTAATCCCTTATTCTGGAAGAATATCAAATGAATAGGTATAGTGTTAGGTAAAACTGGTTTGGCAGCAATGTATATATGAAAGATCTAAGAGCATTAGTGTACCAACAGCAGAATATAAGCAAACATTGCAGTGCAACATCTTCCCTTCACTGGAAGATTTCAAATCAGGGCAGCAGTATAGGGATAGGAAGAAAGCAAGAAGAGCGAATGATAAAAATGTGCATTGCGGTACTTGACCCAAACTCATCACTTATGAAACTGCATTTGACATCAGACCAGAAGTATAAAAGAATGTGTGTGTCATTATATCAAAATATACACAATTAATTTACCCTCCACCACCACCATAATTGTGAATTATAATGGATATCTATGCCTAACCTTTTACTTAATCTAAGCTTTTAGTGAATTCCTTTACAAAGCATGAAGCTGAATAGCTGACTTATACTGCAAGGAAATTATTGGGTTCTTAGCTATGGTGTTGACAGATGAAATTTGTTTTCTGGGATCATGGGCTGAGCTATCTGAAATAATGGACTGTTGATGTTGGATTGATTACTTTCCACAAGGAAATATTCCACAAGGTATGGAAAGTTTGATCAAGAGAACTATATTGAATCTTCTGGGTGTTGGAAATGAAAACTCTGAGATTAGATCATTAGACAAAAATTGTGAACTGTAGAAGGAAGTGTGAATTTTGCCATGAAGGAACCTATTAAACTATGCACTGAGAAATAAAGAAAAGAAGTTGATGACATTCATTTTTTCTGCACTAATATACAGAGCACAGATATTAAACAATAGGAGTTTGGCCCTTTGGAACAGGATGATGAGTATAACTCAATAGGTATAAAAGATACTATTTATTCAAAATGAATAGGTACAAAAGAATGTAGAAATACGTTGTTCATATGAATGAATGAATGAATGAGGGTTTTGAGGGTATCATATCTTGTTTTAAAGTGAAAAAAATGGCACCTCTGTTAAAAAAACCATCTGAGCCAGACTAAATAGAAGAAAGAATAAAAACAATATTGTTTTGGTATTTGATAGGAAAGACTGCAGAGATGATGTTAATAGTTTCTGAAAGTGAATTGAGATTTCTCAAATCGGCATAAAGTAGTAATGATGGGGACTTTTAATTACTCTGACATCTATTCAGAGGCAGAGTCTTCCAACCATGGTCTTTCAGGAAATTCCTGATTTGTTCTGCTGATAGCTAACAAAACAAGTGGAGGAATGCACACATAAACATCAGCTACACTTAATATGATTCTAACTGATGGAGAAAATTTAATTGAGGAAGTGGAGTTCTTAGTTGAAGGGAAATTAGAGCTGAAAGTATTCAAATGTGAATTTTAATCTCCAAAAAGCAAATTTAAATAAAATCAGAGCATTAATTAGAATTTCATGATGGGAAAAGGGGCTTAGATTATGCATGAATCCTAAAAATGAAATCTTAAATGTATGATTGCAAACCATTCCTATGAAACTGAATGTGTGTGTGTGTGTGTGTGTGTGTGAATAAAGTGGACAAAGAGATTGGTGAAATGAAAGATAGCCTAGAACTGTTTAGTTAATATGACTATTATATGACTGCACCTTTGGACGTTGTGGAAGCTTCATCACTGGAAGCTTTCAAGAAGAGACCAGACCATATGTAAAAAATGCTGTAGGGTCTGCTTGGGTTGAACTAGATGACCTACAAGTTCTCTTCCAATTTCGTTAATCTGTATCTGTATCAGTTCTATCAACAAAAAGAGATCCTATCAAGAACAGATATGATAAATAACCAAGCAAAAAGAACTGTTATACCAATTGCTCAGTATACTGTACATTGAACAATTTTAACAAGTCATTTTATATTTGGTCTCAGTTTCATCCTGGGAAGTGGATTTTGTTTCACAACTAGACAACTGTGAAGAAAGGATGCTTAAAATTTAAACAATGGTCGTGTATTTATTAGGAATAAATCTTGATCGATAAACTTCCTAAGATTAATGTGGAAATATCTTGATTTATCTTGATGTAGTCATATCTTGATTTTCACAAAGCTTTTGATAAACTACTTTTTTCATATTTCTATGCCAAAATATAATTTTTTATCAAAACTTCATAAACAACTACTAATGATTCTAATACACAATCTAAAAAGCTTCTAATAATATGTTTAGCTGAATTCTCACTGTAAAAAAAGTGTATGTTGTTAGCTGTGAAAAATTAGAGTGCATAGTATTAGTTTTGAATCTTTTAAGTGATGGGGTGGATAGATAGTAGGAAGGCTGAGAAAAGAATGGGGGGATATTAGTAATCAAGAGATGTCAGGCAAGTCAATTTATTTCTTAAGTAACAACTCAGTTCAGGTGGAAAGATACATGGAAAGTAGTGTGTTCAATTCCTTGAATGAGACTGCTACAATTAATTTACTATGAAGGAGAGTGGGAAATTTGTATTACTATTCCAAGATTCTGTATTTGTCTCAGATTAACATTAAAGGTACCTTACTGAAATCTGTGAAGTTTTTGCTTCCTAGATCTTGCCATGCATATGGAGATGTACATTAGAAAACAAGAAGGGAGGCTTTATTGACATAAGTAAGGGTAGTTACGCTGGAAGATCTACAGCCTGAAGCTCAAAGGTTATTGAAATTCTACTCTATGGTTTCTAAAAATCTTCAAAAGTAATCGCTCAAATTGTAAACACAATAAGACAAAAGGGAGAAAACTTAAAACTTGCATTACTGAATATTAGTTTTAAAAAACATTTTTTGTAAATAGATAATCAATTAAAACAAATCTTGTTTTCTATTAGACCATCAATCATTTTCCAGAATTGATGCTTATTTGAAATTGATTTTTTTAAAGGATGAAGCGAACCCTGACATCTAGCATCTTTTAATTGAAAGAACATTTTAAAATGTCTGTGTTGATTGACAGGCATTTCAGTATTTTAAACATGGTATCTCCGAAAATTTTATAAAAGCATACCTTAACAAAAAGCAAGCACTATTCCTTAATATTTGTAGGCATGGAAATAATTGGGTTATGAGACTTACCATGTTTCTCCAACAATACGGCCTCCACCAATAGGAAGCCCCACCATGTTTTATTGGCATAAAATCAAATTAAGCCCCTCCTTCCAAATTAAGGCCCATATTAAACATGTGAAATGGGGGGGAATGGCGGGGGGGCTTGCCGTTAGGAAGTTCTTTTGTTGCATGCCCGGATATGGTGCTGCCTGAGTTGGTGGGGCACTTCATATCAGGAGACCTTCCACCACTGTTGCTTTCCCTTCTCCCTTGATGCCATGACATTAGAGCAATGCCACGGCGTTTGGTGCAGCCACGTGCAGCCAGCCAGGGCTCTTCCCTGGAACCGGAGCCCTGCAGAGACACTTGGCTTCAGGTGCTCCTGTCGCCGCCTTCCCTTTGCCTTTGAAGGTAAAGCAAATTATTTTAAAAATGAAACCCTACTACAACAAAGCCTCCCCTGCCCAAGAGGGCAGCCCAACCCCATGTGGGGAGGCGAATCTCCCGGGGCTGCAGTGCAGGATAGGCCCTCCTCGGGAAAAGCACCCAGCCGCCATCCCTGCCTGGCACCAGGCAGAGCATGAAGAGCTTCACCTGGGGTGCCCAGTGCTGACAGCTGACAGGCGGGCCCTCCTGCCCAGTGGCAGAGCTCTCACCAAGGCAGTGAGTGCCTCCTTGCTGGGCCCTCTGCTCATCCCGCCAGGGCCGCGCCGGAGCCGTGCGGGCTGGGCAGAGCTGAGAAAGCGAGCCACGGGCATGCCACCTGCTCTTCACACTCTGCCCAGTGCCAGGCAGGGATGGTGGCTGGGCGCTTCTCCCAAGGTGGGCCGATCCTGCGCTGCAGCCCCGGGAGATTCGCCTCCCCACGTGGGGTTGGGCTGCCCTCTCGGGCAGGGGAGGCTTTGTTGTAGTAGGGTGTCGTTTTTAAAATAATTCACTTTACCTTCGAAGGCAAAGGGAAGGCGGCGACAGGAGCGCCTGAAGCCAAGTGTTTCCTCAGGGCTCCGGTTGCAGGGAGGAGCCCTGACTGGCCTCATGTGGCTGCGCCAAATGCTGCGGCATTGCTCTAATGCCGTGGCAGCAAGGGAGAAGGGAAAGCAACGGTGGCGGAAGGTCTCCCGAAAAAATTCAATCATAACTTCCCAAATGGATTTGACTGACTAGTTCGATCTACAATAGTATAATATCCAAGAGCAAATATTTTTGTGTGGCAAAATGCTACAATTCTTTACAATTGCAGCCAAACATATTTTTTTTTATGAAAGGCACCAGTCACTACTTAATGTGAGTTCCCACCTGAAAGGGAAATGTTTTCTTTCAGTTGTTAATATGATAATTGCAAATATAATTTGCAAATATATATTCACAAATATAAGCAAAGCTTCTCCCATCATAAACAATCAAACATTTTCAAGCTGTATATCATTCAGAAGAGAGTCTTAAGACATGATGGTGTTTCACGACACAATAGTGCCGTGTTTCTCACAAAATAAGGCCGGGCCTTATTTTTTTTTGACCCCTGAAAAAACGGCTAGGCCATCTTTTCGGGGGTGACTTAATTCCCCCCCCTTGCATCCTCGGGTGGGCGGCCGGCGACAGCTTGGATGTTCGGGAGACCTTCCGCCACCGTTGCTTTCCCTTCTCCCTTTTTTTTCCTTGAAGATTGTGTCATGGCAGCTTTGAGAAGGAAAAGTAACAGATTAGTTTTCATGTTACCATCCTCTTGTTTGTATCAGAAATTACAAACATTCCATTTGGAACACTTCCTTTGGAATAGCTACAGCATGTTGCTGGAAAAAAATATATTAGTCATATTCCATTTTATTTCACAAAAATATTTCATTATCTCAGGGAATGGAAGAAAAATCTAAATGAGAATGACAAATAATAGTTCTTACTATTTGTTTAAACTAAAATGTGAATGGAGCACAATATGAAAGAGTTTTTTCTATGAAAAAACTAAAATGAATAAGGACTTTTTGCAACAACTATGCAATTATGAGTAACATCAGTTAGTGGTTTGGCCTCCAGATTGAATTTAACAGTTTTATAAACAAATTGGGTTTGTATTAAATTCTGATGTTTAAGGGTTTTTTGGTAGAAGATGGGCAGAAGTAAATATATAGAGAAGATGAGTCTGATCAATTTACTTTTTATAAATGTTTCACTTTTGTCTGAAGTGAACATTCATTAATGTTTTATGGTTGGCCAGAACCATGGAGAGACTGATAAGTTTATGATGAACTTCCTTTTTATCAGAAAAAAAGGAAACTAAACTATGTTGCAGCAGAGCAGAAGAGTTCTTTCATCCTTAAACACAAAACTGATCAAAGAAAAAAAGGAATCACATGCTGTTGGATTAAACTACACCAGCAACTATTAAGGGGAACTTAAAATAAAACAATACTTCCTTTTTTCTCTTTCAACAATTCTTAAGAGTGATGACCCTTCATTATCAACATCTGCAGGGGCAGGTCTTCTGTAGAGTAAAGCCCTTCACATTCCTGAAATCATATTCTTATTTCTCTCTTATCATCCTTTCAAATGAAGATACATGGTTTAGTAAGCAATCAGGAGCTGATACACTCTCCCAGTGGAAGGCACCCATCATCCTGGCTCTTCGAGGCCTACTTTTGGCCACTTTTCATTTTTCCCTGCGTGAGAAGTCTGTTGGATTAAGTGATGCAAAGACTTGAGGATGGTTTAACTGGGTTACTTCTAATGTCAGCTCCAGAATCAGTGTTCAACGTGAAGTGAAACTCATTTGGAGTTTAGGAGATATTTCACCTATAATGCACATCTTCTAGATGGTTATGAGCAAGACATAAATGCATTGCCCTTCAAAAAGGATGCAGGGAAGTCAAAATGAAGTTGGCTCTTTGACCAACCCAAGATGGAATTCCTGCAAATGCAAACTTTATAGCCAGTGAACTATTATAAAATTATCACTTGGGAGCCCACTCACAAGCACCAATGTTTCATGGCTCTTTTAGCTGCTTGTTTTTTTCTATAGGAAAAGGGCTTGGAACACTTGAAGGAGAGTTGACGTTTGTGCACACCCCCAGTTGGAATCACCTACTAGCACTGAAAGTGAAAGTGAGATAGAGTTTGAAATGTTCTGTGTGCAAAATTGAGAGGTCTTGAGGGCAGGAATATAATTTGAGCAATGATGTGAAACAGGCTTCATAGATATAATAGAAAGCATGTTTATTTATTTGAAATACATTCCAGAAATAGGTAAAGCCTGCATCCCATAGCTTCAGAAAACAGGAAGTGAAACAATTCTGTTTTGATGATTCTACCCTCCTTCAAAATCATGATAAATGTTTCATTCACTCTGCCTATACTTTCAAATGCATTTTCCAAAGCAATGTGTGGGTATTGAGATAACACGAAGTAATTTTGCCTCCTGATTTAGTGCACATGATACAGCATATATCACAGTTTTTCTCCTGAAATCTGTATGCACTATTTTTATATCAAGGTGCATGTATATGTAGATATACATCAGTGGTGGGATTCTAATTTTTGTTTTACTACTGGTTCTGTGGGCATGGCTTGGTGGGCATGGTGTGGCTTGGTGGGCATGGCAGGGGAAGGATACTGTAAAATCTCCATTCCCATCCCACTCCAGGAGAAGGTTACTGCAAAATTCCATTCCCTCCCCACCCCACTAGCCTGCTTTCCAGCTCCGTTCTCCTGTGCAGAGCAAGAAAAGAAGACCCAGCCAATCACCTGGGACTTGGGAGGCAGAGAATAGACAAAGACGGGGCCAGACCAAGGTGGTATTCTGAATTACTCAAAAATTCTTCTACCAGTTCTCTGAACTACTCAAAATTTCTGCTACCGGTTCTCCAGAACTGGTCAGAACCTGCTGAATACCACCTCTGATATACATGTGATATAACTACTTTTAAAGTGGTTATATTAAAGCTCTACATACCTTTGGCTTTAAGTATATGACTTTTGATGTTAAAACATACTGTAGATAGTAGATCTCAGTGGAATTAGTGCTTCGACAATATGTTCTGGCATAGTTCTGTATGCACAGTATATTTTATGTCAGATTATGATAGTATACCAATATCAACATATTACATCACCTTGATATTGATTACAAGTCAGACTTTTATATTATTTCTGAAGATAAATATGTATTTATAGTGCAAAACAGGAATGAGGAAATGTATTATTAATTTCTTCAATTTTTTTCAATCTTACGTTTACTTTGTGTCATTTCAATATTAAATTGCACTTTTAAAAAGTAAGCATGAGTTTGTAATTCATTTTTGTACTTTCACTTTATAAATTTTTGCACAGAATTTTTGCACACACACACACACACCGACACACACCGACACACACACACACACACACAATAAATATGTGTAAATATTTTTTATGATGTGTAATTTTGGAGTGTGTTTTAATGTGTTTGGGCGTGGGTGTTAGAGAGTGCTAAAATGCAGATTAATTTCTACATTGCCTATTGATTTGGAATAGAGACATTTTGCCTATTGCTAAGAACAACAAGCATTTCAAGGGGACATACTGTAGTTAAGGCATGGATGACATTTTTGGATCTCATATAATATTTATGGTTTTCTCTAATTACACTAAAATACATATGCATTTTTTTTTATTTTCGTACCATGTAGTAGTATCTGAAGATTTAATCCAAAACATTTTTATTATAAGCCACAGAGATTCTGAATAGTTTGGAGCAAAGTGAGGTAGTGTGAGAAAACCTTGCAGTTATGTTTTCTGTCTCATTGACAGCATGAGAAAAAGTCTAGTTGGCAATTGTGGTAGGAAAACATTTCTGGAGGTGGCTGACATGAAAGATTTCATACTTCTGATGCATTTTTTATTCTTCATAGTTGAGTTAGAAGGAAACCCTCTTTTGATTTGTATGGTAGACTTGAAGTCTGCAGAAAATACCGCAGTTATTTAAGGCAGAATCAAAATGTGTGCATTTGCCAAGACATGGGTCAAATGAGGTTACTAATATCCATTCAAAGGTGATTGTTATAAACTTCTACTGCTTTTCACACTGACTTCTAAATTGTAGAATTACACAGATACAAGAAGAGGAATACGTATCTATCTCTATCTCTCTGTATGAATCTAATCTAATCTAATGTAATCTATTTTGGGGAATAAGAACATTCATATTATGGAAACAAATACAAATACCATACTATGACACTAAAGTACATATTACAATATTTAGCACTATAGAAGACACTTGCATCTTCATGTTCCTGTGCTGCATGTGTGTGTGTGTGTGTGTGGTCCTACCTGTTCAACAATTAAAATTGATGAATATATTGAGGAATAACTTTTATTTGTATCTCTCCCCTTTTCTTTTTGTTGAATTCTATCTTAATATAATTGTTTTCCCTATTATTTTGTCTACATCTGTTCATCTCTGGATTCATAGAGCTAGATACCCGATGAAAATTGTCCTGGTTGTCCTGATAAATAATTTTGTTGGCACTTGGACGGAGTGAGTGCACACCTATTGGTTCTTAAGGAGTTCTTGTGAAGGTTGGGAGATGGGAACACTGTGTTAGAATAGTTCCACTAATTCTAAAGTTGATACTTTCAGTTGGTATGAGTCATGGAGGGGAGGTCATATCTGTGATTGTTCTAATATCGTCTGCCTTGAGACTTGATACTCTCTCTGTCCTATTCAATATTTACACAAAACATCCACTAGTTTGGGATTATCTTTAACCAGCATGCTGAAGATAAATGATTATGTTCTGATCTGGTGCTATAAAGATCTAAATGGAACAAGATAAAATCAAATATCTGCAAGATAGAATTGCTGGATTTTGAATCTGGCTTGATTATGGTTCTGATAATGTCTTTTGATAGATCAAAGTCTCTGAAGGAAAAAAAATTGGTACTTATGAAGTTCTTTTGAACTTGCATCTTCTACTAGAATATCAGATGACGGCTGTGATCAGGAGAGTCTTTGTCCATCTTAGTTGGTGTACCAACTGCAGCTTTTCTTGGCTGGAAATCCTTGACAATAATGACTCATGGACTCATTAACCTTGCGGTTGAATTATTGTAATATACTGCATTGGACTGCCTTGAAGATGAGTCAAAAGCTACCACTGATGTAAAATGTGGTTAGCATGCTAATTGGGAATGGCAGATTTAGCAGTGTTTAACAATCACAATTAAATCCAGCCTTACCCTAACCCAATGCTTGTGAGAAATGTCAGTTTTCAGAGCTTTCTGGAAATTTAGAAGGGTTGTAGCCAGGCATATCTCAGAATAACAAAACTTGAAAGGACCTTGGAGGTTTTCTAGTCCAAGTCCCTGCTCAAGTAGGAAACCTTATACTATTTTCAAACAGATGGTTGTTCAATCTCCTCTTAAAAACCTTCAGTGTTGGAGCACCCACAACTTTTGGAGACAAATGGTTCCACTGATTAATTGTTCTCATTGTTGAGAATTGTTTTCCTTATTTCTAGGTTTCTTCTTTTTATGATTAGTTTCCATCCATTACTTCTTATCCTGCCTTCAAGTGCTTTTGATAGGTTAACACCCTCTTTTTTGTGGCAGTCCTTTACATATTGGAACGCTACTATCATGTCACCCATGTCCTTCTTTTCATTAAACTAGATGTACCCAGTTTTGCAACCGTTCCTCACATGTTTTAGCCTTCAGTCCCCTAAACATCTTTGTTTCTCTTTTCTACACTCTTTCTTTTTTAAATTGTGGCAACCAAAACTGGATGCAATATGGTGTGGTCTTATCAAGGCATTATAAAATGGTATTAAAACTTCATGTGATCTTGATTCTATTCCTACATTTATGCAGTCAAGAATGAGTTGGCTTCTTCTGGTAGCTGCAGCACACTGCTGGTTCATATTTAAGTGATTGTCCACTAGAATTCCAATGTCTCTCTCATAGATACTACTGTTGAACCAGGTGCTATCTATTCTACACTTGTGCATTTGGTTTCTCTTGCCTAAATGTAAAACCTTACTTTTCTCTACATTGAATTTCATTTTGTTATATAGGCCCAGTGTTCACGTCTGTCAAGATCCCTCTGTATCTTAAGCCTATCTTCTGGAGTATTAGCTATTCCTGCCAGCTTGATATCATCTGCAGATTTGATGAGTTCCCCTTCTATCTCCTCATCTAAGTCATTGATGAAGATATTGAAGAGTACTGGGCCTAAGGCAGAGCCTTGGGGTATCACACTGCTACTTCCTTCCATGTAGATGCAGTTCCATGGGTAAAGTGTTTCCATAGGGGATGGAGACTCCACCAGATGGTAACACTTAAGCTGAAGTGGGCCTTCCTATTTGACCTAGTAAAACGAGAAAATATGCTGAAAGAGGTGATCCTGGTCTCATGTCACTTAAAAGATATAAAAATAATATCAACACCTTGAACTACATTTGGGGAAAAACCCTGGAAGCCAGTGTGGCTTGCACAGCAATTATTTAATACAAGCAAACTATAATTACCTAATTTCTTTTAGAACAGCAATCTGATAAAGAAGAATATTTATAGATCAGGGTAGTACCAGCAACCTATACCCAGATGAACATCAAGATTAATATCAGACCAACAATCAAGAAGTAAACAATACCCCAATCAAGGAAATATAAAAAAAGATAACAATAAACAGTCTTCCAAGACCACTCCCACCAACACTGACACGACAAACCAGTAAAATGTAAATTGAGAACAAACTCCACTCCCTACCAGCACTGTTGATGTTAACCTAGTTTGGATAATGAAATGTTTGCAAGAAAACAGCCAACATCAGAGAGCACCAAGGAGTGTGATGACCTGGGGCTGGGCACAAATGCAACACAGTCGGAATGAAGGCTTAATTCCCCTTTATTGTTCCAACTTTCCCACAAAAGTTCCACTGTTCAGGGCAAGTCCAGGAGCAAAGCACTAAGCAAGCAGTTCCTGTCTGCTATTAGTCCAGAGAAACAGCACAGTTCTGAAAGCAGGCACAGTTCAGGGAACTTGGTTCCAGGGAGTCCTTGTCACAGGAAGAGCTCATGGGGACTGCAACACAACCCAGGCAGAACTGTTTTGCAGCAAACTCACACATAGCCAGGTCAGGCAAGCAAATTAAGCAAGGCAAGCAGTTCAAGGCACAGCAAAGTATTCAGATGTCAATACTAGCACATGAGATTGGAAAAGGGCATGCTTGTTCCTGACAAGTGCCCCTCCCAATGGCATCTCTTTAAATCTCATTCCCAGGTAAGCACTGTAAAGAGGGTGGGACACCCTCCTCCTGAGTCATTGAGTCACCCTGTACTGATCCCACCTCCTCTCCATTCTCCATGCTTGGGAATCAGGGGAGGGGGAGGTAATTGTTCATTGCTGGAGCTCCATCACTCTTCTGCTTTGCTGCCTGCCCTGTCCTCCTCCCTCGCTTGGTCTCCTACACCCTCTCTCCTTCGCTGGCAATCCTTCCCAGGCCTGAGGGACCCAGGGCTGCCTTGTTCTGCCTCTCCAGGTCATTCTTCTGGGGCCAGAGAGGCCACGCCATCTTCCTCTGTCAGCCCTAGCTCCATCTCATCCTCCTCCTCAGACCCAGGCTCCAACAGGGCCATGACGAGGACCCTCAAAACAGCAATCTGTTGGGAAGTAATTATTTTAAAAGATTGTCATTTAATTCCTCCAAGTGTCCATAAACTTTCAGAAAAGAAGGTTAGACAACAATTTTTGGCTCCTTTTCTTTTCCTCATTCCCCATTAGTCACCATGTATATGTATGAGAAATGCCAGAGTTTTCAAAGTGACAAAAAGGATGACATTATTGTAAAGTTGATTTAATCCTGTTTTATGTTACAAAATACAGATGTGGAAAATAGGGACATTTGACAGAATAAAGGGGTATAAATCAAAAGAGATTCTGTTACATAGTTGTGGTACAGGCTTAGTGTTGTGAATGAAAAAAACAGAATAGAGTTGGTGGTGTAGTAACAAGACTGATTAAACATGAACGTGAACATGAGGAAAACAAGAATACCTTCATGCGTTCCTCCCTGAGAAGGTAATCCATGCCTCAGCCAACATTGATGAAAACATGACATCCTCCTGAAAAACATTTGCCATCAGCTGAACACATTTCAAAATTGTTTGAAATGTGCTTGGCTAAGATTTTTCATGTTGTTGCTGAAATCCAATTTGTTTCAGGTTAGTGTTTAAATATTGATCTAACTCATTTTTTTTTACTTTTATTTTATGCCACTCTGATCAGCCTGTGAAAGTATTGGCTTGAGTGTTTTGAAGAAACAGACTGAACGTAGCCTTTTGGTGGAAACCAGTGGTGGGATTCAGATAGATAATGTAAATTTTGATTTGTTACTTGGATCTCTTTGTCCCTGTTTTTATTTGCCCTTTATCCTATTTTGCTAATTAATTGCTTTTGATTTTTTTCAAAAAAAATATTGGCATTTCACAAATAAATAAATATGAGGTTCTGTTTTTGCTACCTACACCGAGCAGCATGTAGGATTGCTTTGATCTGGATAAAGAGATTGACCCATTAACTCTCTGTTTACTCCTTCTATCCAGCAAAAAAAAAAAAAAAACCAACCTTTTTTTCTTTGCTGATGCTGAAAAAGAGCAGGTGGCATTGCATGGCTTCACATTGGATTATTTAAGAAAACTACATCTAATTAGTAATGATTTCCCAGTTTTACTATGCTAGCATTTTTTAGAAATAAATTACATGATTAATGTTATGCATTGATTCACCATATCTATGCAGTTATAATATATACAGTTTATATTAGCAACCAAGCTGTACCAAAGAAGCACTTGGTTTTTATGTGGCCCAGGCGTGCACTTCTTACAATTTAATCAACATTCAATGTGAGCCTTTCACAAGAGAACACTAAACCATGCTTTAAACTACGCACACAGGCTACATTCCTGCCCTCCCTTCTAGCCATCAATAAAATATGACTAAATGAATACAACTGAATTCACCTGCATTTAATTGAGGGACTCTTTATTAAAAAAATTGGGACATTACAAATTCCCAGTTTCAGTTCAATAGTAAGTGAAGGCAGGTTGGATTCAACAGTACTACTTTCTTAGTTTGGAAGACAATGCACCAAAAGATTTATTCTCCAAAGAATCTTAGTTGGGCTCAGGAAATTTGTGTTTTTAACATAATTATACAACTGTTAAGAAATTGTATACTTTTAATTCATGATATGAAAATTATGAAGAGAAAAGAAGGGGAGAAATCCCTGCAAGCTTTTAGGCTTCTTGCTTCTTTACATCTTCTCTTCCCTTAAGTCTTTTTCTTCTGTCACAGGCCAGTGGTCAGGTTAATAGCCTGAAGTAAAGCTAACTTTCACAATGACTCGATCTCACTAGCAATAAGATGTCAGAAACGGAAATAGGGAGGGGAAAAAAATCTCTTTAATGATCTGTTCAATTTATCCTGTGGAGCAGCTGCTGCCAAAACTGTGTTGCCAAGCTGAATGACAGCAGGTACTTTATATTGGAGGAAAAAACAGTTCCTGTTTTCTTCACGTATTTCTGTCTTTTTTGTTCTGGGCTTCCGATAGGAATTGTAGATAAGAAATTTGCATGGCTTTTCAGAATTTGGAGCTTGCTTTATGTCAGAAAGAATTATGAAGGTTGGAGGAACTTGGGAGAGAGTGTGAGGTACAAATGCACTATCAGTGGTTTAAAAAAATGACTGGATTACAGGTGCTTTCAAATATTCAGTGTATGACTATCTAGACTAAATAGCATTTAGAATTAGAAAGGACCAGTAGCATATTAAGGTTCACTGGTGCCCTAAACACTGACAAATCTTGGTGCCCTCCTCTTTTGTACATACAAGGTATTTTACAAATCTTCATTGGTTGTTTTTCCTTTCTCAATTTTGTGGTGCCCCCTTTGAGCCTGTTGCCCTAAGCACTTGCCAAACCTTTCATTTCCTGACCCAAACCCTTTCATTTCCTGACCCAAACCCTTTCATTTCCTGAAAGAGTTTGTAATTGATGGGCAAATAGGTAAATTCTTAAGTATATTACCCTTAATATGCTAGAGATAATTTCTATTTTGGATGAGAAAGGATGCCTTTACGAATAGAATAGAATAGAATAGAATAGAATAGAATAGAATAGAATAGAATAGAATAGAATTCTTTATTGGCCAAGTGTGATTGCACACACAAGGAATTTGTCTTGGTGCAAATACTATCAGTATACATAAAAGAAAAGATACATACATCAAGAGTCAAGAATCATAAGGTATAACACTTAATGATAGCCATAGCAATCAATCATACTAGGAAACAGTCAATATAAATCATAAGCATGCAAGTGACAAAGTTACAGTCATACAATCACAAGTGGGAGGGGATGGGTGATAAGGAGTGATGACAAGATTTAACAGTAATAGTAGTGCAGACTTTGTAAATAGTTGAGGGAATTATTTGTTTAGCAGAGTGATGGCTTTCGGGAAAAAAACTGTTCTTGTGTCTAGTTGTTCTGGTGTGCAATGCTCTATAGCGTTGTTTTGAGGGAAGCAGTTGAAACAGTTTATGTCCAGGATGTGAGGGGTCTGTAAATATTTTCACAGCCCTCTTTTGGCTCCTGCAGTATACAGGTCCTCGGTTGAAGGCAGGTTGGTTGGTTGCTGCCCTTGAATATTTGAAATTCAGAACTGATTTCTCTTGGGAATGAATGCAAGTTTGTACCCACAAATTCTTAGTCGTTCCCTTAGTCATTCCCAGTGACATATGACCTGGTTTCTTTGGGACAAAGGCTCATCAGTTTTTCCAAATACTGGTAAGCAGTTTTCTGATCTTTCTGTCATTTGGGCTAAAAGGGGGACTACTAGAATTCTTGTTATTTCACTTTAGTCCCCAAATGTCAAAATTGATTTTTAAGTGTTGCAAAAAAATAGAATGTTGGAAGCAAATGGCTTAAAGAAAGCACTTTACCATGCAAAATAACACAGGAGTCTAAATTAGACTGTCTCCCTTTCAAATAAGAACAGGCCACTTATTGTCTGAAGTAGCACAATGTGTTTCAAAAATTCATTTTGGGCCAGAATCAGTATTGTGTAGTGGGCTTCAGTAGGCAAGAAACAGACCAGCATAGCTACAACAGCATTTATTGACTCAAAACTGGAACTGAAGAACAGCAGGCAAATGCCTGTAATTTATACTCTGAGCCCAAGGGGCCTTAATCAATCATAATACTTGAAAAAGCCCGCCCAAATATAAATGTTCCAAATTTCCCTTCAAAATAGTTAGGGTCATCTAAAGGTTAGTTTCACTTTAGCAGGGCTTAACACAACTTTATATATTCAATACATAATAATCAGCACACCCTTCTTACCCAGTTTAAACTGACTGGCAGCCTATCCCATTTTCCTCCACCTTTTTTTAAATAGACAACTACAACTCTTGTAGATATATTTATTGGTGAGTCTATTGGTTTTTCTGTATGACCAGGAAATGCAAATTACAGTTATTACATATGAGGATGTCTGTTAAGGATAGTTAAACAGGACATTATATTACAATCACAATACTAGTATGCAAGCCAGTTTCTCTGGCTTTCAGTTCATTTCTCTGTCCAATTTATTGGACAGTACAGTGAGACATGTGCAGATATGTACACTGGGAAAAAACAAAACAACCACTTTATAAACACATGGCACAACATAGGAGAACAAACTCTGCAGGACAAGATTAATTCCATTTCCCGCCATCCAGTCAGAGCTGAAGAAGCTTCCTGGATGAGAAGTGAAATGTCTTCAAAGAAAAACAGTCCAGTCCAGTTGCCTCTTTAAAAAAACACCTTTGGGATATATAACCTAAAGTCAGCTAATGAAATCCTTGGCACATTTGAATCTGGTTCTCCTCAATCTTAGCCTAATATATAGAGTTGGAACTTTAAATCCATTTGTGATTTAGTCCCAGGATGGTTGTATAAGAACTTATTTTCACATGTAAATATATTTAAAAAAAGACTCTTTGTATTTGTGCAGGATTAGATGAAAAGCAATCAGAGAGATTTCTTCTTCAGTATAAAACATTTTCTTAAAAATTTTCATCCTTGGTCTCTCTAACCTATTGGCTATTTAGTTATGTCTGACTGACCCTGTGTGTCTTTGTCTGGAGTTTATCCTAATCATCTGTTTGAAATAATAAAAAATGAAATTATGACCTGCTTAACCTTCACTTACTGGCTGCTGCATAATGATGTCAATATTAATGCAAACAATCTTCCAGCTGTTCAACTGCACACAGGTTAAATGTCTGCAAAGAGCTTGAGAACAGCAGGAAAAATATAGCAAGTCTGAGTCTGAGAAACAGCAAAACATAATATTTAGAAGTGGGCAAGTGTTAGAGGTTGCTGTGAAATATAGACAAAATACAAAGAAAGTTGGCAATAAAGGTATTGGTGAGAATATATGTTTAAGTGGTGGAGCACAGAAGGAAGGTTGAAGGGAGGGAGTATCTACACCTGGGATTGTTAGATAAATGGGTCTACTAAGGTTGGTCTCCTTTTGTTTCTCATTTTATCAAGGTATTACAAAGTGCAGAGCATAGAGACAAAATTATCCTTTAGGAGGAAATCAGTAAACATGGAAAGGATTAATATAAGAATCATACAACAAGAAGAAAATAGATTTGATTTACTGTGGAAACAGCATCCATTTGATAAAAGAATTGCTTGAATGAAAGCATGGGAGGTTGAAAAGAAAAGAATTAAGACAATGTGCTACTATGGGCAACCGCACTGTATAAGCCATGCCAATATAAATTGTGCCAAATATAGTTAATACTGAAAAAAAACATTTTATTTTAATTATGAATGTACTGATTATTGCTGTAATTAGTGGAATGGGGAAAAAGCCTGGACCTAAAAATACTCTTATTTTTTTCTTTCCATTCTTTCAGTAGATTTTTGACAGGTACTTTGTTAATTCAACATCCAGATTTTACTCTGCCTGCATAGCCCAAGTCTTTTTACAAAATAATGAATGTCTACTGAAATTTTATAATTTTTTAAAATGAAATTCTCTATAAAATTATCTCTTGAATGAATATCAGTATTCTTCTTATAACTGAAAGAAGTTACATGTTTTGATATATTTGTTAAAATACTGAATATTTAAGGTGTGATAAATCTGAAATTAATTTGAAATAATCTAACAAAATGCTTTTCAGTGGTGAGAAATGTTGAACTTAGCAGTTAGGTAGAAAAAAACAAAACAAAATACCCAAGTACAAACAGGAGCTAAATGGCTTGGCAACAGTATTTGTGAAAAGGATCTGGGTGCTCTGATAGGCCATAGATTAAACACGGCCCAACCATATTCTGCAGCTGCCAAAAGAGCCAAAGCAATATTAGGCTGCATTAACAGAGGTATTTTGTCACGAGCATGGGAAATGATACTTCTGTTTTATGCTGATCTGATTCTGGAATAATGAATTTTTAAGCTTTGATTTCCAGCAATGTATAAGCTATGGTAAACTTGAAACTAATTTTAAATTGCCTGTGTTCGTGGGAAAAGATAAGGGACAACAGAAAGAAATTCAAAATATGTGAAGATGTGACTATTTCAGTTTTGAAGCAACTGTTCATTCTCAGCCTTTTTCTATGGAAATTATTTGCTGCAAAATTTGTCCATACAGAAATACTGATACATACAAAAGAAGAGCCAAGGGTTTCAGTTGTAAGTTATCATGCACTATATAATCTTTATTAACTGTACAGTATGTATTTACTGTTAAATGTAGTACTAATGAAAGACCCTCTAGTAAAATACCAATGGAGATTTTTTTAAAACTTGGAAAAAAAGATAACAAATAACAGCATGGTTATTTTATGTTCTTGCTATCAGCAATTTTGGACAAGAGATCTTCCTGGAATCCAAGTTCCTAGTCTATTAATTTCTTTTTTTGTCTTTCCTTGACATTGGCACAAATCCTATTTATGAGCATATTTTGTCGATTATTTTTCTGCCTTTGACTCATAAACATAAATTATTGCATTAAAACAAAACATATAATGAGATACTTGGATGGATATTTTATTTATATTATTCTTATTTGAAAGAAGAAACAATTACCCAGATATGAAATTCTTCTCATAACTTCTGGTATCACAAGTTAGACTATTAGCAGCATTTAGTGAATATAACATGCTGACATTTCTTTTTTAACATTTTTCTGATGTATGTTATCCAGGGGTGGGCTTCAAAATTTTTAGCAACGGGTTCTCTGCCTGGTTGCTGGCTGGGCATTGCCATGGTGGGCATGGCCATGGTGGGCGTTGCCTAGTTGGCCTCCTGCACACCCTCCTGTAATTAATTAATGTCAACTTTGTTGCTAACGTGCATGCATCCTGCTTAAAATGTCTGATGATGAATACAATTGTAGCTGAAATGTAAAATGCCATATTACATCTGTGCTAACCCTTTTGAGAGTAGTTTGTCAGTTTGGATTCTTGTGCTAAGGAAATAGCTAAAAGAGAAGAACTGCACATTTTTTAAAAGGCAATTCTTTTGGGGGCACATTTTATGACATTCACTTTAGTCAGTAATTATTCTGATTGGAAAATTATGTACAATAATTAAATAGCTAGGTAGAAGAAGGGGTGTGTTACAATGAGATAACACACTGGATAAATCAGGAAGTATGAGGAGAAATGTGCTTCTAATAACTTGAGAAGATATATTATCTTACCAAAATATTTGCACTAAAGGTTTCATAGAAGCTCACACAACATATTAAATACAACTCAGTCTAGAACATTAAACATGTGCTTAGAAAAGAGTTAATGCTTTATATTAGAAAAAGTATGAAGCTCCAAAATACTAACAGTTAATTTGCAGCTACGAGAAATATTAAGGCATCATCAATTTATCAGAATTTCTATACCTTTCTATTCACAAAGATGTGTATCAAATTGCATTTGATTCTATCAACATCAGCACAACTATGTTGCAAATATCTTTTTCCATTTTTCAAAACAATAGTTTAATCAGTATAATAGATGAGGCCTAACAATATTATATTCATACCAAAAATAGATTTTTTAAAAAACAATTAACCACATATTTATCTAGGGAGAGGATGCAGCATCAATAGTTTAACCAAATTTTAAATTCTCTTTTATCTTGATGATTAAAATATCTGTCATAGTTCAATGGCATAATATAAGGCCAGCAAATAGAAGCTTACACAAGTTTACACTTATTCAATTATGTTTCATACTGCTTCCCCATAAATGTTATCTAAAACAGTTTAGCAGTTGAGAAAAGACCCTACAAATAAACTATACAATGCTTACAATTTTTGAAGCTGGAGTTTACACAGATTTTAAAATATCAAACCTGCACAGTTTGTTTTAATATATCTTATTGTGTCTATCCATCTACAGACCTCTTTCTGTGTGCTTTGGTGTGTTATGTTTTCTGAAGAACCAAATTTTATAGTTTTATTTTTAACCTCTTTTGGCAGCCCAGGGTGCCAACTATTCTGTTTTCTTTCTGTTGGTCAGATTGCGTTTTGTAGTTCATCCCCCATTAAGCAGCTCAGCACTTTTCCAGAAAGAAGCACCATCAGGCAAGAGACCTTTGTTAAGTTGCTTCTTCTCACAGCTAGCAGCACATAAAGGGGAAACATCAGACAGCAAAAGTACATCTACCTTTAATCTCAGCAACTTGTGGAAATCAAAGGAAATGGATTAAAACAAGAGTAGGATCTGATTCCCCAGGAGGGGATTTTTTTTTCTTCCATTTGATATAACAAACAAGATAATCAAAGCAAGGCAAATCAGAAGTTTCCCTTCTTCTTCTTCCAAAAATGCTTTTGTACTGTTGGTTCAGAGACTATTATAGTAATAATAAAATAAGACTTTAGCTTTTACGGAAACATTGTAACTGGGAGGAGAGATGAACATTCTGATTTTTGCCCCAAAATTCTATTGAGTAGACCTGTAGATTTGTCCTTCCTATTGACTGTACAATTGGCAAAGATAAATTTCGTGGAAACATTGATTTGCCCGTGCAAGACTTATCAAGAAAAGGAAGAAATTCAGTTTTAGACTGTACAATACAGTCTGCTGGAGGATTGCATTTGTATGGATTGTGGTGGGAGAAAGCAATAGTGATGACTACACTCCTTGTACAGCCTGGATTTTTTTTTTTTAAAAAAAGAATTAAAACAGCCCATTACCCAGGTCATTACAACACAGGAGGCTGATAGACACACAGCCAATACCTCAGCTACAGATGTTCTTATGAAAAAGCCAGCCAATCTACAAATATCAACTGCATCAACCAATCAAGAAATGACAATACAGCCAATCTCCCCACCAGTATTTATAGAGAGACGGCAGTTCCAATCACACTTTGTTCGCTAAAGCACGAAGCCGAAAGCACCAGCCTGAAGATGGTGAGTGGGACCTCATCGAAACGTTGCCAAGATGCTCTCAATCTTACATGGGAAAAGACCCGAACACGCCAAGAACACTGCATACCTGTACCCGTGAAAATCTACGAAAACAACTATCTATCTATCTATCTATCTATCTATCTATCTATCTATCTATCTATCATCTATCTATCTATTTTTGGTGCAAGCACAATTATATTGATGTTCTTAAATAGATATCATCATGATCCCATGCTACTGAAGAACTGAACTGATGCATCAAGGATAACTGTAGCCTTCTTATAAGTATTGTTTAACATTTCTATAATAAGATTCTTTAGTGAAACAGATTTGAATAGACATTCTCTTTCTTTCTCCCTCCTTCCTTCCCTCCCTCCCTCTTCATCCCCTATCTATCTATCTATCTATCTATCTATCTATCAAATATACAGTAATCTTTTGTTTTTTGTTGATCTTTTTTTGTCCAACAAGTAGCATTATAAACACTTTGTTTTTCAGAAATATTTATTTCAATTTCTTTTCATCCTAAAAATGTAGCAGAATATTTGAGAAGAAATATAATTCATGTCTGCCAGAATAGTTCTCTTGTGTCTCAAGTGCCTGAATTATTCATTTTGAAGCTGGTAGTTTCTTCAATGTCCACTATAAAATCAGATACGCTAAACTAAATACAATAAACTAAAGAAATCACATTCTTATAAAATATTAAATTAGGATTAGGATTTAGGATTTAAATTAGGATTAGGATGCAAAAAAATAAAATGCAATTTTACAACCTTTTAACCACTACACAAATAGGGATGGATTAAAGTCACCTGATGCCCTAAATATAGTCCAACAGTTGTGTCCCTCAACAAAAGTGAAACTCTCAGACAGTGAGACAGAAACAAACATGATATCTAGAGATACTTTCAAATCAAATGTTTAAACAATAGTCACTCATCATGCCAAAATAATTGCTTTTGTTTTAACAAAACATACAAATTAAACTTGAACCCAGCAGCTAAGGGCAATTAAATAAAAAAATCAACTCAATTCAAATCTGGCGTGATAGATTGGACAAAAAATCGTGTCCCTCCTCCTTTCCATTTCTCCTTATTGATTAATCCAGAGCTGTTCACAAAATTAAAAAAAAAAAATCTCTAAGCTACTTTATCTGGTGTTCTCTAAGAATATTTGGAGTATAATTTCCTAGGATCTCTGTTGACCACAAAAATATAGTAAGTCATTCTGGCTTGGAAATTCTAGTTGTTCTATTTCCCAGATAAGAACCAAAGCACTAATCAGACTTATATTTAATTTCTTGAACTATTTGCTGGCCCTTCACATAAGAATATCAGAATATTTCCATGATTTGTAGCATTCTCATTGATGTGAACTAATACCCTGATATAAAATGATGTGCTATACTATGGTTTATATTCATATCTATAGATCAAGCAACAAATCACTGTTGTTTAGAGTTGGAAACAGCAAAAGTCTTAAGAAGAAGCTGGGAATAAAGACTCTAGGCATTTCAGTGATTTAAGGGATCTTTTTCATGAAGGTAAACTTAAAATTTTAAATGCGTATCTGAGTAAAGTGAGCAGTTCATCTGCACTGCTTTGTGCAGGAACATTTTTAAATTGATTGAATATGAATGAAATTAAATTGCAGCTTTGCTAAATCATTTTATCTTTAAAATTCACAGGGAGTTATGACAAATCTTTTTGATTTCATCTTTGCACTTATATGTGACTTTGGTATACCTTTATACCAGGGGTGTCACACGCAAGGCTCACGGGCCAGATACAACCCACAAGTTGATAAGACCTGGCCTGCAGGATCGCACTGGAAACAGTAAGGGACTGGCCTGCAGTACCTCTGCCAGCAAAAATGGAGACTGGGAGGGCTGCGTGTGGCTCTCCTGGGCTCTGTTTTTAGCCGTGATGGACTCCTGCAGGGGTGCGTGAGAGCGAGGAAGGAAAGAAAAGAAGGAAGAAGAAAGGAGAATGAAAAGGAAGGGAAAAAGAAGAAAAGAAAGGAAGGAAGATTATAATGCGAGTGAAGGAGGGTCTGAGGGAAGTCTTGCCTTAGCACTCGCGATATGAGTGATGTCAAACTGGCCATGCCCACCCTGGCCATGCCTACCCCATCTCCCTGAGGTCAAACACAACCCTGATGCAGCCCTCAATGACTTTGACACCCCTGCTTTATACGATCATGAAGATGGTAAAGCTTTGGGTATATGGTTTATTTGTTTCATTTACCTAAATGAAAAAAACAGATATTTAAAGGTTTATTAACCTCATTGTATTCTGGTAGATGGATGGAATGAAGGAGCAATCAAAGGGCTCCTCTTTTTCTTTCTGCTAGTTGTGAACTTAAGATATCCCTCCCGCCCCATTGTTTCTTTGATAATGAATCTTACCTCTCTCAGTCAAAGTTATCTTGCTCAATCTCTACACAATTGCTTGTATTCTTTTCCAGAAAGGAAATCATAGTTCTAATTCTACTCCTAATCAAGATTATCCTGCGGCAACTTTCTTTTGTAATTTTTTGTCTCTATTAGACCTAAAATTTTGTCTCTATTAGACCTAACTTTAAGGAGACATGAGAATGTTAATTTAGTTTAAAAAATCTATTAATTAAAAAAAATGAAATAATACAGAGAATTCTCTGAATACGAATTATGATAAATATTAATGAGTTAACAGAAGTATATCTTATTCCTTGCAAAAAAAATGATTTTGTTTTTGCTAATTAGATAGGTTTATTGTTATAGAAATGGCTTGTACATACTGTTGTGTAAAAGTAAAAAGTGCTGAAGAGAGTCGGGTCAGTGCCTTTATCTTTCCTTTCCCCTGTTTACACCATATTTGTTTTCTTGTCTTTGCCCTTCTTTCTAGTTTTCCTGTACTTTTTTGAATTTTTCTTTGTATTTTATATCTTGATCAAGTAATGAAAAAAGTTTTTAAAAATACTTCTATTATTTAAAAGATAATAGAACATTACTTTAAGAAGAGCACTAACATCAGGTTAGATGCAGTGACATAAACCTAGTGGCACAATATGAAGAACAAGTGGAACAGACAACACGGTGAAATTAAAATCAATTTTATTCCTGTTAGGAGATTAGTCTTTACTGATACAAATATAGCTAAAACATTCAGTTAGAGCCTATGGCTGGTTTCTGCCTTTCAACTATTTTTTTCAGACACTGTCTCAAAAAGTGAATCTAATTACTAACTAAAGACTAGCAATTGAAAGGTTATAGGACAAATTGACTAATGGATGAAAAGGGTTATGATTTCTGTAGCAATCAGGAGGACAAGGTCAATTGTTATAGAGCAAGCTGATTTTAAATCACATCTATTATAGGTTGCCTTCCTCTTGTTTCAGAATTTGATCAAGGGATCTAAAGTTTTATTATTAAAACATTCCACTGAGAACTTTATTTGTCAAATCCTTTTTATGATTCAGTTGATTAAAGCAAACTGCGGACAGATAACTGAATCAGTTGGTTAAAGCTATAGTGTTCTACAGTGAGTAGTGTTATATATAGGACAACTGGAAGCCAAGAATAGCTCAACAATAGCCATGTAGAAAATAGGCTGCTGTGGAATAGGCTTTTATAATTTAGCTCTCTGTGGAGAATTTGGTTTGTTTTTTGAACTGTTCTTTTGTAATATAAAAAAATAATTGGCTATCCTACTAAGAACTATCTTACAAGAATGTTCAATTGTTTAAATGAAATACTGAAACTGAAAAACTGAACCATTTATTATATGGCCTTCTAGACTGGGCATACAAAAATAAAACAAACTAATATTTTTGCTTTCAAGTAAAAGTCCATGGTTGTAAATGAAATAAAGATGCATTTATGTTTATATTCTTAAATTTCATCTTTCCATGAACCTTGGATGGTTCATGGAAAACTATGCAGTGGAAAATATAGAAAATATACAGTATCCTCTCTATTCTACATCATTGGTTAAGTTCATTTGCAATATTTTTATATTTTCATAGCTAATTAATATTTTTGGAAAATAGCCAAAGCATATCCTTAACATTTGTGCAGTGAGATTGCAGAACCTATAATTAAAGCTGCTCATATTTCAGGAATCTGAAAACTGTGGATCACAGGCCAAAGGCAGTTTCCATAATCCAGTTTTCAGACAGAGTGAAGTCAGTTTAGTCACTCTTTTTGTCTCTTGTGAGTTTTAAGGTACAAAATCTTCCCAACTCTTCAATATCTGAGCTTAAAATGTTAGCTTCACCCATTCCCTCTGGTAAGATCATTACGTTATTGGCCAAACTCTTATAACCTTCACTAGCAAAACAAAACAAAAATACCTTTGTCGACTTTAGTCACACTTGCTCATTAAGCAGTTATTTTCCTATGTTTTGCTTTAAAATGCAAAGAGAGAAAAAAGACTTGTTGAAACAAACAAATGTTGAAACAAATTTAGTGCAAAAGTGATATCATTTGACACTTCTACAGAAATACATCTTCTGGAGGGACAATAGATGTAATTTTTATAACTGATTCTGAACCAATCAGAATTGTAGCTTGCAACATATTGTTACGAATTAAATGATATAGATTGCATTTAGTGTACTTTTTCTGATACAATTGATTGAACAAGTTGACTGTTCTACAAATTAGTTTTTTCAGAACAGATGGTGGCATGAATTTCTGCAGCAATTCTGTTTAAAAGTCTGTTTTTAAATTTAGCCACTTATTTTTTTTAAACAACTACAAAGATATATAATTAAGACCCAAAGCTCCACCTTATCTCTATATACAAAGGTCCTACTCCCCCCATCATTTCCTATATATTTAAGGGCAACATACTTTAAATCGCATCTTTTTTTTTCAAACAACAGATTTGTGTGTGCGTTACTTATATGTATAACCCAAGTTATAGTATTCTGCATTCACCAGGCCTGGAAAACTTTGTTTATTTAGCTTTGTGTACTGCTTTTTAGAAATGCCATATCCATAAATCCCAAATCCCTCTATGACATTAAATATAAACATATTAACAGAAACTTCTTCCATATCAAGGTTTTTGTAAACTGAATCTAAACCAAAATATCTGCTGTCAAAATCCCATTAAAATAAACAGAAATGCTTCTTAAGTCTTGTGGAGAGAGAGAGATTCTATAGATTTCAATATTTATTCTTTAGTTATCTTTACTGATACTTGGGGTAAAATAAAAACTGTTTACCTAGAAGTAATTCTCTTCCTGGGACATTATATTTCACAAAATGAATATAAGGAAAGGGAAAGAATAATAATAGGCAAATAGTATTTCTTACAGATATTCCAATGCCTTGTTGTTGCTATTTGGCCCTGCCATTGTTTGTATGATCTCGCAGTAGCCAACTAGGTAACCACTGTTTCTTTAGCTATTTTTTTTGCAGAAGTTGCATTTGTTGTTGTTGCTGTCTTCTCAATTCTGAGAAGTATGTATTTGTTTTAAACTTGGTCTTGTGAAACTAGAATTATTACTCCTGTCTCTTTCTTCAATTGCTCTTAACCATTGCCAGGTCTTGTTATCTGCTTTGTACAGCAAAATATATAAAGCAATATGAAATGAATCAGCTAAAATGATCTGGGACTTTAGAATTTACACAGACAAGCATCTGCCACATGACATCCCAGACTTGTCATAAGAAAGATAAAAAAGTCTAAATAGTGGATGTTGCCCTACATGGATACAGCAGAATAGAAGAGAAAGAAATGAAAACCACAAAATGCAAACACCTACAATTAAAAGTAGAATGACTGTGGCAAAAGAAAGCAGTAGTAATAGACATCTTTGCAATCCCAAAAACATCTGGAACACCTCTTGAACACCATTGGCATTGACAAAATCACCATCAATCAATTGTAAAAGGCAACTATTCTTGGAACAGCTTACAACTTATGATGATAACAAGCATCTGCCTATCACAGGCCCTTGGAAGGACTTGATGAGCAAATAAAATACCAAATCCACTCTTAACATCTGGCTGACTGTGTGAATGAACACTTTTAGGACCTTTAATTTCTCCATTTAAAAAAAAACCCATTTATAATAATTGTCCCTAACTTAGATCTCCCAATGTTCCAAAGAAGAGTCCAAAATGTTGTACTTACAGTAGTAATGGCTGATGTTTTTTCAGCAAAATGAAAAAGGCAATTTTATTACAAGATTTTACAGATGCAACCTGGGATAGATGATGATAGATAGATAGATAGATAGATAGATAGATAGATAGATAGATAGAT
>NW_020769322.1:18018343-18041357 GCF_900518735.1 Pseudonaja textilis | reverse complement strand
GATAGATAGATAGATAGATAGATAGATAGATAGATAGATAGATAGATAGATTGTAATCTAGTTACAGATTTTCAGCTTTTTTGCTTCAATTTTACTTTATTGGACCATGAATCATCACTGAACTGATTTGAGAACCACCACTTAAGACAAGAATCAGCAGCTGATGAATATCTGTCTATCTATCTATCTATCTATCTATCTATCTATCTATCTATCTATCTATCTATCTATCTATCTATCTATATCATCACCTATCCCAGGTTGCATCTGTAAAATCTTGAAATTAATTAAAATAATATCTTTATAAGATTTTGGATTTTCTGAAATCATGTAAAAATTTTATAGGAAAGCAAACATTATTACAATTGGACCATTTCCCAAGATCTTGGCCATGTAATATATGTAATGGGATTTCCATTAGTCATCTTGCAAGAGTGTGTTTATGTTCAGGAATCCAGGCAGCCAGCCAGCTGGCCAGCCACTCAATAATGTTTTTCTCCTGCTAATTAGTTGCTTTCAGGGATGATGCAGGACATTCCTTTCTCTAGCATCAAGAAGAGGACTAGTGGCAACAGTTTGTTGCAGATCCTTTTACTAGCAAAGTAAACTTGATCTGGAAAGCCAAATAGACAGAGAACCAATAGCCATCAAATGTAAGTTATCTAGTGATCAAAGGTTCTTAAGAAGGAAGCTCTGTTATTCAAAACCTTGGCAGTCTTCAGTGATTCACATATTTGCCTGTCCTTCTCTTTGCCATGTTGTTGTTTCTCCAGTAAAAATATCACTGTGGCCATGCTCTATTGTAAATCCATCACTCTTCAACATGGTGTGCAAAGTGCTCTAATACTAAACACAAAGCAGGCATCTGCTTACTGGTCTGATTGCTGTTCTGTGCAAAACAGCTTTGCTTTTAGCACTTAAGAGTGATTAGCTGTAACTCAAGGTGCTTGCTATAGCTCACTCTGCTGCTGCATAATTAGGGGAGAAAGGAACCTTGGGAATGTCTCAAGTATGAGAACAACTTGTTGGCAAAGGCACACATTTCTGACAAGCTTCAAGTCTAACAAATCATTATGCAAAAAAGGAGATGGAGGCAGGCAGGTAAAGAGCTTGCTAAGAACGTATGCTGACCAGTCTCAAGGTCTGCTCTGTGGGGCTTGAAGTATTGGTTTTCTTTCTCTCCAGCAAAATATTCTTTTGATCAAATAAGGAAAGGTTTTAATTGCTTCTTCTGTCATGAGTCCAACTCAACAATTTCTTTTTCCAGTAGTTGCATCTGTTTGGCCGGTTCCTTTCTTAGTTCCACATTATTACTTTCTGTAATCTCTCTCTCTGGCTGCTAAGGTTCTGTTTCTAGAATGCATTGGCCTCCTTATACTTATTCTATACCATGTTACAAATTTTGGGGAGAAATTCCTGTTCTTTGCGTACAATCATATTCAAGATCTTTATCTTCAAATATTATGCAGAATGACTAGTTACCGCAGGACAATCATTTATAGGGATCATTCATGTTTTATGTGTTTTCAGTTTCCTGAACTAGGACCAGTAGACTTAAGGAATTGTTTGAGCAAATTCCCAGCAGAAGGCCCAATGATTTTAGCTCCTTTTTGAAATAGAAAAATTATTAATCCTTTCTAAAAATATTGGTATCCAGACAGAAATCATTTACCTGTCAGTATCCAGAAAGAAATCAATATCCATTTATTCTATGACTTGAACATTTAAAATAAATCTTGTTCACATTATTTCTTAATATTGAGCATATAAGATAAATTAATTAAGAAATCATGCTAGTAGGCTCCTAAATATGGGCTGCAGAAAACCCGATAGTCACTAGATGGCAGCAGTGATACAAAAATTGAACTTATGGATAAAGGCTAGCTGGATTCTTATGGCTCAGATCTGAAGAAATTTGTAATAATGCTGCAGAAGAAAAGATGTAACTAAGGAAGGGAAGAATGAATTGACTATAATGTTAAAATAACAAAACTGTTGATTTGCATTTAAAATTACAGAATTAACAACCAGTGACCCCTTAAGCCTTAACGGCTGTGAGCTAAAGCTTATTTTAATACTGCTGAAAATAAAAAGCAGGAGATTCATATCAAGAGTAGTTCCAAAACGAGTAAGATTGAGCTATGTGTCTTTTTCATTTAGGCACTGCTGACTCTAGCATCGTTCTCAGATGGCAAGCTGAGTATTTATCTCCTGGAAGGGAATTCCACCTGCCAACTAGTGAAGTAATTTATCAATAATGAGGTCAGTCTGGGGGCAATAAAATTTATGATGATTCTGTCATGCTATACTTTCCTTTTGGAAGGCTGAGAAAACAAAAAACAATTGATGCTATCAAATACAAATTGAAACCTCCCTAAGACTTGTCAGACAAAGAGGGAAAGATGATTACTGTAAAGATAACTGCTGGCAGGAAAGCATGATTAGCAAAGTGAAGTTTTCTAAATGTAATCCCAAATAATTTATTTTCACCTGTTTAAATATTAATTTTAATCTATCTCTTCAAAGAAATTAATTTAATGTTGCTATTGAGAAATTGTATTATGTTTTTAAAGTGCCACCAGGTAAGGACTGTTTTTTTCAAGTTTATATTTGTAAAATAAGAAGTGTGTTAATATATAAATGAAAGATGGTATATTGAGAAGATGAAGACTTGAGCCAACCTGAATGCATTTATAACCCTGAAATTAAAATAAATCTGATACCTAGGGGTAGGACTTTAAAATCGTGGAGAGCATGGCAGTGAAATAAATACAAAATCTACATTTTAAAACAATTAGCCAATAAAGTTTCATTTTTCACAAATGCAGGTGAATGTATGTGTCCCAGGATAATGTTGCAGGTTCCACTCCAACCAGAGATTTTCTGAGGTTAGAACAGAATAGAATTCTTTATTGGCCAAGTGCAATTGGACACACAAGGAATTTGTTCATGTGCTCTCAGTATACATAAAAGAAAAGATACAGTTGTCAAGAGTCAAGGATCATAAGGTACAATACTTAATAGTCATATAGTACAATAAGCAATCAGATCATGCTAGGAAACAGTTAATATAAATCATAGGGATACAAGCAACAAAGTTACACTCATACAGTTACAAGTGGGAGGGAATGGGTGATAAGGAGTATGAGAAGATTAATAGTAATAGTAATGCAGATTTGGAAATAGTTGGACAGTGTTGATGGAATTACTTGTTTAGCACAATGATGGTGTTTGGGAAAAAACTGTCCTTGTGTCTAGTTGTTCTGGTTTGCAGTGCTCTGTAGCATCATTTTGAGGGTATGTCCAGGATATGAAGGGTCTGTAAATATTTTTACAACCAGGGGTGGGATTTTACCAGTTCGCACCTATTCGCTAGAACCAGCAGTTCAGAGAACTGCTTGTTAGAAGAAATTACTGGCCTAATCCTGTAAGAAAGGCAGGAAGGAAACATTCTGGTGTTGCTTACAGAAACTGCCTCTCTGTTAACCCTTATTACATTCTTGGCAGGACTAGACTTCCTGTCTCAGGAACTTCTCTGGAGTTTTTTTTCCCCCTCCTTTGCTGGTACTTTGCTTGTGTGGAGTGACCATTCAAAGTTACAATGGCACTGAAAAAAGTGATTTATGACCATTTTTCACACAACTGTTGCAGCATCCCCACAGTCATGAAAGGCCAGGCGAGGAGATGCGTGTCTTGATGTGAGTGATATTGAGTTGGCCATGCCAACCAACTAAGCCACGTCCACAGAACCAGTTGTTAAAAAATTTGAATCCCACCCCTATTCACAACCCTCTTTTTGACTCGTGCAGTATGCAGGTCCTCAATGGAAGGCAGGTTGGCACTAATCGTTTTTTCTGAAGTCTTAATTACTCTCTGAAGTCTGTCTTGTTGGGTTGCAGAACCAAACTCAATAATTCCTCTGTAGAACTGTATCAGCAGCTCCTTGGGCACTTTGAGCTTTCTGAGTTGGTGCAGAAAGAACTTTCTTTGTTATGCTTTTTTGATGATGTTTTTGATGTTAGGTGTTCATTTTAGGTCTTGTGATATTATAGAACCTAGAAATTTGAAGGTCTCTCTACTGTTGATACTGTGTTGTATAATATTGTAAGAGGTGGGAGGTTTCTCCTAAAGTCTACCACCATTTCTATGGTTTCTATGGTTTGAGTGTGTTCAGTTCCCAATTGTTCCTGTTATACCACGAGATAAGTTGTTCAACCTCCTGTCTGTATGTGGATTCGTCGTTGTCTCAAATGAGACCAATCAATGTTGTATCATCTGCAAACGTCAATATTTTAACAGATAGATTGTTTGAGATTCAGTCATTGGTATATAGAAGGAAGAGAAGTGGAGAAAGCACACAACTTTGCGGGGTTGCTGTGCTAATTGTATGGGTGTCAGGTGTGATTCTGCCTAGCTTCACCTGCTGCTTCCTGTCTGTTAGGAAGCTTATGATCCACTTACAAGTGTGTTCAGGTACCACTTGATGGTTTAGTTTAGTTAGAAGAATGTCTGGAATGATGGTATTGAATGCTGAACTGAAGTCTACAAAGAGGACTCTTGCGTAGGTATTTGGAGATTTAAGGTGTTGAAGGATGCAGTGCAGAGCCATATTAACAACATCATCTGTTGATCTATTTGCTCGGTATGCAAACTGCATGGGATCTAACAGCAAATCCATGATGGTTTTCAGGTGGAACAGCACTAGCCTTTCAAAGGTTTTCATAACTACAGATGTTAGAGCAACTGGTCTGTAGTCATTCAGTTCCCTGATGGAGGGCATCTTTGGCACTGAGATGATAGAGTGTTTGAAGTAAGAAGGAACATATCACATCTCTAGTGATTTATTGAAAATTCAGGTGAAGATGGGGGCCAATTGATTAGCACAGACTTTTGAGCAAGAAGGGGTTATCTTGTCTGGCCCTGGTGCTTTTCCTGGCTTTTGGCTGTGTAATAGATCTTGCACTTCTTTTTCTGTGATAACCAGAAGTTGTGAACCCAATGGATTGGGGTCGGTTGTAGGAGGCTTGGCTGTTGTTGTTGTGTTTAAAATGGGAGTTGTGGAGATAAGGGGCTGCAGTTTCCTTTCAAACCTGCAGTAAAACACATTCAGGTCATCTTCTAGTTGTTGATTTCCTTATGCCTGGGAAGAAATTTTGCTGTAGCCGGTGATGTTTTAAAGAGTTTTCCACATGTTTGCTGGTTCATTTGTTGAGAACTGATTCCTTAACTTTTCAGAGTAGCTTCCTTTTGCTGCTCTGATCTCCCTTGTTAATATGTTTCTGGCCTGGTTGTATAGCATTCTGTCACCTTTTCTGTAAGCTTCCTCTTTGGAATGACATAGCTGCTTAAGTTTAGCTGTGAACCAAGGTTTATTGTTACTACACATTTGCAGGTTCCTCGTTGGTACACATAGGTCTTCACAGAAGCTGACATATGATGTTACGGTATCTGAGAGCTCATCTAGGTCTGCAGAGGTATTTTCAAAAACATTCTAATCAGTGCAATCAAGGCAAGTCTGAAGCGTGCCTGAAGGTTTAAACTCATGGAGCCCATTCTCAGGAAACTTCTGCTTTGTAGATGTAGATTGGGTGTTGATGGCTGATTATTAAGTCATTTGCTGTTGTTTCCTTTCCAAGCCCTTGCCTTCTAAATACTTGATAAGTTGGGGGTAAATCAGCCCATTTCCTTGGCTTCAATCACTTCCCTAGCTGCTTTAGTGCCTACTCATTCAACAATCTTAGTAGCTGCAAAATTGAATGTATGTCCTTGTTATTGCAATGTGCTGCTACCAATACATTTGGGTCTCTTTATCTGATTGCTCACTTGTGTTCTTGCAATCTGGTGGTTAGCTTCCTCCCTGTCTGTCATACATAGTCAGAAGGACATCGGTAAATTATATTGGATTTAATTTTTCAATATATCAGAATGGAAGCAAATAATTTGTGCAAATTCATGTATGCAGCTTAGCAAATAATGAGTCAGTTTGCAAAATATAATTGTGATCATTAATTTTAGTTTGGGTTATTTTGTACATCAGTTTTTCCTTCCTATTTCAGTCACCTGTTATTTAAAATAAACAAAACTTTGCTCTTTAATTGTAGAACAATTATATATATATATTATACAAAGTAAAATTTAATCTGTTTCTTGTTCCCTAGTCTTTAGAAAAGCAGAGTAATAATGGGTAGCAGAAAGCAAATTACTGATTTGATTCAATGAGATAATTTAAATTATAGGGCTGATGTGTTGAGGCAATTTTATTTAAACATATTATTGAATTTCCAACTTGAATTGATAAAAGGTATGTACAAACTTGTGCAAAAGTTGATTGTCATATGGATTTAAGGCATTCAATTTGAATAAACCTTCAAATCAGTAATTTGGAGATTCATTTCAAAGGAAAGAATGAGACTGAACAGCAGAGCTCCAGTCACAATCCTGCTATCCAATTACATATTTCATTTATTCATTCATTCAATTCATTCACAAACTGATGGTGACTTTAAGAGATAGACTTCCTTAATTCTATTGGGAAGAATATTATCTTACACTGAACAATCCATGAGTTTCTCTTGAATTGCTTAGTCCCAATGGGTTATTTATTTAGACAGTGTAAAACTGGAGAGTGTCTCCAGAAAAGCATGGCTTTATCTTCCAAAAGGGTTAGTTAAGACTGACAAAAATTATCTAGGTATTGCATGGCTATATCAGATTTCCTTCAACCTTCAGTTCTATGGCTTCTGTAGTTTGTTGCCACTTGCATGCTATTAACTTCAGCATTACTGTCCTCTTTAATACTTGCACTTCACACCCCCTTCTGGTTTAAAAATAGAAGCAAAATCATTCTGCTGCAGTAACCTTAACTTTAACCTTAGACTGCCTACTATTGACCTCACCCCTTTCCTAAGAGGTCTGTAGGGGGCGTGCATAAGCGCATCAACGTGCCTACCGTCCCTGTCCTATTGTTTCTTTTTATTTTTTTATATGTATCCATTTTATGTATTCATAATTATGTTTATACTTATACCTGTTATCTTATAATTGCGTGACAAAATAAAATAAACAAACAAACAAACAAATAAATAAATAAATGTGGTTTTACTCTGCATGGAATGTCTTTCATCTTTTCTTTTATATGGTGAACATGGATATGGCATTATAGTCAAACTACAGTTTCCTTTCTATACATTTTATTCCACAGATATGCAGGTATTTGCATCCAAACAACAATGCAAATGTCCCTTTTTCTATCCAGGCTCACATTTATTAAGTGAGAAGCATGTCATTTATCTACAGTGGTGTTTACAACTTTGTAAATCATTTTGAACTTTCAATATTTTTGCATAAATATGACATAAAATTATTATTTTTAAATTTATTTTCCACCTCCCTCCCCATGAGCTACTTTAGATAGCTCACAACCATAAAAAAATGAAGAAATAAATGGGAAGTTCAAATGAAGCAAAAGTAAAATAATAGAATCAGAAAGCAAAAAAAAAGAAAACGAAGAAAATACATTGATATGATTAGCAAAAAAGATTGTTGTGTGGGGGAGCAGAACACAAGGTGGGAGGTGGAGTTTGCTGACAATCCAGCAGACATCTCTCCCATTGAGTCCCCAGGCCAAAATGTGATCTGTTTTTCATTAAAGTTCTAAAACTAGAAAAGAGAACCTATTAATGAGTCAAGAACATTATACTTGTTCATTTATTTATTGATGGAAATGGTCCAGAGTTACGTATTCATGTATAGCAAAAATATGTGAACTCTGGAATTATCAGTTCATTTGAAGAGGAAATTAGAATCAGGTGCTTTATTCAATGGGAAGATAATCAGGTGTGAGTGTGTGGGGTCCTGCCTAATTTAGAAAGCAAAATTCTGAGTAACATTATCAAAGTTTGAGCTTCACAACATAGGAAGTGTGTCATGGCTCTAATAAAAGGAGATTTCTGAAATCCTCTGGAAAATAAAACAGTTGTTGATGTTTACCAGGCTTGAAAAGGATAGAAAACTATTTCCAAAGAGTTTGGATTCCACTAGTCCAATGTCAGGCAGACTGTATGCAAATGGAAGCAATTAACCACCATTGTTACTCTTTCCAGGAATTGTTGAGCAACCAAGATGTGTAATACTTGGAAGCTCTCAAAAAAACAAGGTAAAGTTTAAAGCACTATATGCCTCTTTTGCTGTCAGTTTTGTGAGATAGATCAGGCAGGATAAGCTAATTCTACTTTATTGCAAAGTTAAATTTATTGCAAAGTTATTTGCAAATTTATTGCAAAGTTATTGCAAGTATGAAAGTATTTTTCTGTCTCCCATCTATCCTCTTTACAGCCAAAGAAACGGAGAAGGGTATCTTCTGAACCATTTGCCCTGCCCTCATTCTTGCTGTGGGATAAGTTCAGAGGTGGTATTCAGGAGGTTCTGATAAGTTCTGGAGAACCTGTAGCGGAAATTTTGAGTAGTTTGGAGAAACAGCAAATGCCACCTCTGACTTGAGATTTTACAGTATCCTTCTCCTGCCACACCCACCAAGCCACGCCCACAGAACCAGTAGTAAAAAAAAAATGAACCCCACCATTGGATAAGTTGTCTTTTATCAGACAAAATTCTTGGTTGCTTCTATTTTCCCTGTCCCTATAAGTAATTTCCACATTATACCATTACACTTGCATTGGCAAATATCAGTGTTGATTATGCCAGCATCAGAACAATAGCAAAGAACAAAGATGTGCATGCAAGGTTGCAAGGAGAAAGCCACTGATCTCCAAAAGTAATATTGCTTCTCATAGAGTTAGACAGAAAGTCAAAAGATTATTGGTAGAAGTTCTGTGGATGGCTAAGACCATAATAGAACTTTTCACCTGAATGAAATGCATGATGTTTGGTGAAAGCATAACAGTCTTATCAATTATGTAAAGCATGGTGGTAACAGCAGCATGATTTACACCTGCTTTGCTTCCGTTGCACCAGGATGTCTTGCCATTTTTGCTGAATTGCACCAGGAAATTTTACAGGGAAATGTCAGGTTTGCGAACTAAAGGTCAAGAGAAAGTGCTGAAGCAAGACAATCCAAAACACAAAAGTTGTAAAATCAATGAATGATTAAGCAGAAAAAAGTTAATATTTTGAAATGACCAAAATATTATTGACTATCCTTCCTGTTGTGGGAAGATCTGAGTGAGAGTTCATGTGAAAAAGCCTATCCCTGAGTTAAAGTTGTACATTCTTCTGTAAGGAGGAATGGGTTAAAATTCTTTCAAGTTGATGTGCTGGACTACTAGACTAAGTCAAATCCAAAAGCACTAGAGGATTCCTGGAAACCTGGCACTCTGACAAATTGGCCATCAGTAGGCACATAGACATAAGCAACATCTACATACCTTGCAAAGGAAATAAACAGCAATCAAAAATGGGAATAAAAAGACTGAAACATCTCCCCACCATTAATTAACACCTAGATAGCATAAATTAACACCAAGATTAATATTGCAGAATCCTGCAACATTATCCCGGGACACATATATTTGCTTTCATTTGCAAGATTAACATCAGAAGTAAACAATACCCCAACCAAGAAGTAAACAATAGTACAATCAAGGAACTGCCAAGCAATCTAACTGTCAAACAAGCTTAACCAAAGAACCTCCAAGATCCCTCCCACCAACTCTGACATGGCAAGCCACTAGATTAGGGGTGCCAAACTCATAGCCCATGTGCCGGATTCATCATGCACTGGCCACACTCATCCCAGTTTAACAAAGGGGGGGAAAGTTGCAATATGTCATGTGATGCTGCTGTGACAACATGAGTTTGACATCCCTGTACTAGAACATAAACTGAGAGCAAATCCCGCTCCTTACTAGCACTGATGATGTTACCTAGTTTGGGTAATGAAACATCTGAAGCCAAGTTCAGAGAGCACCAAGGATCACTCATTTCCACCCTGAGCTAGAAATATTCTCCTTCATTGGAGCCAACAGAATACTTTCCTGAAAAAGTTGCGCTCTTAACTTTAGTGTGTCTCTTTTCATTTATTATTTTTATTGAGCATACCAATTTCTACACAAAAATATTAAAGTGAGTTTTGGTGTATTGAGTGAAAATTGTGTAGGCTTTTGATGTAAAGGAATGCCACTGAATGCCACTTGAAGTGAAAGAATGCCAGTGAAAATCAAAGTAATGGTCATACTTACCAGTTATTGAAATACAATTCATCCTGGAATGTGGTTCCCCACCTGGCTGTCATATGTTCAAGTCTTTGAAAACATCCTATAATGAGAGCATATCTGTTGTAAACTAGCAAAGAACTTCTGCCTATGATTTTGATATTTGGTGACATTTTTATGACACTTTAAATTACAAATTGCTATATAAATAAAAGAACTTGCTCCTTGTGTAGCTATAAAAGTAGGTTTCAGGAATCATAATAATCTCTTGATAGAAACATTCCTGTAAATTTGTGCATAATTATATTTTTATGTTTTGTAATATGTTCTTAAATGTTATGAACATTAGATAATTCCAGTGGCTAACATTCACTTGGTTTTTAAAATGATATAACCAGCAATTTGGCTATTATGTAATTATAAGATGCTACGTAAACAGAATTGTTAAAGCCTCATGATTTAATGTAACTTTGACTAACATATTGAATGCTACATTTTATCTGAGGCAAATATTTTTGAGTCCAAGCCTTGGGCACAGTCCTAGCTTTGTGTTTATTGTTTATTGTTTAATATTACACATCATTTTAGCATATTTATTACATTAGCAGAATAGAAGTGGAATTTTCATGAATTTATAAGATTTAAATAATTTTAATTGTTTGGGCATTAAGTTTTGAGAAGTATTATATTGTGTTCAATGTGATAGATGCATTGCAAAATATATTTTGGAAGATATTTAATATCTACTTGGTATGAAAGTGTTTCCTGACAAATGAAGGTAAATATATGTTTCCTGGAATAATGTTGCAGGATCCAATCTGAGCTAGCTACCAGGACCAAAGGTTTATTGTTCCAAGCCTTCAGGCTCATGCTGGAACCTATCATCAAGGAATTACTTTCTCTCTCTCTTGAATATGTGTCCTGAGATGTTCTATGCATTGTACTTATATTGCAAGATTACCAACAATATGCTAAATATATTACAAGGTTACGAACACTCCACACATTCTGAGCTTCAACTGTAACCATCCATTGTCACATGAAAAGAGTTGTATCAGAACACAGTGAGAACACACTGTAGTACCCAGCAAGAAAAACAACTGATACCTACATGAATAATTTAGGCTAAATGGGTATCCACAATCATTTATGACAAGATGCCTGTGCAATACGCTGGGGAGAGAAAGGAAGAAAGAAGGAAAAAAACAAAAACAACTATATGGAACACCCTGCCATATATTAAAAAACTTCAAAAGCAATGAATGCAATTTCTGAAATCTGCAAGTGAGCATTTCCATCACACAGAGGCTACCATACAAGGACAAATCAAACACTACAAAAATCTTTTGGAGATGGAAGAAACTTCAAATGTAATTTACCAGATTCCCTATGATTTTGTGGGACAGATGGGGTGGAAGTACGATTGCAAGAACCCAAGTGAGCAGTTAAATGAAGAGTTTTAACATTATTGGTAGCCTTATATGCAGTAAACAAGGACATTCAAGTTTACAGCTTTTATGATTCTTGGTTGAGCATGAACAAAAATAATCAAAAAAATTATTGAAACCTGGGAAATGGATCCTTTGTCATTCAACAAGATTGCTGATTGACCACCAGTTTATGAGATACTTAGGAGTTGAGATTGTAGAGGCACAAAGTAATAACAACTAATGATTTCATAGCTAGCTATCAACACCTCAATTAACAACTAAAAGCTACATATGAGAATGGGCTCCAGCACAAACCCTAAAGCTTGGAAGAATAAGCCTTTGGTATCAATGAATAATTCAGATTGGATCCTACGATCTTTCTTTTTTACTACAATACAATAAATTAAAGTTGAACAAGACCAATCTTCCAAATTTTTTCCTGATGTGATGTTTTCCTAGGTATTTATTGTCAGACTTGTATGTCTCACAGTGCCCAATTTGAAATTTTAGTATTGATTCCTTGCCCCATTTCCTCTTCACCAAGGGAATTTTGTGACTTAAAATGTTAATTTATCCAGAGGGAATTAACATTAATAGTGGGATAAAAGAGAAAACTGAAAATAAGAATAAAACCTATTGAGAAAATACACTAGGTACTTTCCAAGAAGAATGACTACAAGCCAACATCCAATTCAGTCTATAGGAAAATTCTTTGTGTTTAGAAATCCATGGTCATGATGAGGTCAGACAAAAGAAGTACAATAAATGAGCTTTCTATTTTATGTGTATTGTTAAAACAAAAATAAGATACTAAACAGCTTTAAAGGTGAAGAATCAGTTGGGACACACCAGATCTGCAGTATCTACTGGATGTAATTTTTGAGCAAGTCTCTTCTGCCATGAGTTTCAAAATTGTACAAAAGGGAACCCTTGCTGTTACAGTTATATATGCCACCCCACATCTGTAATGTTTCATGTCTTGCAAATATGGCTACATTCTTGTCTCTATTTAGGTATTTGCTACACAATAAATGTAAGTCAAAGGGATATCCACCTGGATAGTGGAAGACCTCGCAATTGTGGGTGCAATTGGGCAATCAAAGCTTTCTTAATGTGTGTCATATGCATGCAAATAATGGGCAGGGATTCAATGAGTGTTGCAGCCTGCCAGTATTACATTACTCATCACCTGTGTGCATGCTCCAGCTCAGATATGTGTCTTGATAGTGACTCTTCCAATTGAAACACAATGTCATATGCAGCACAACACTGCATATTTGCCAGACAATACTATGAACTAATTTCAGAGGCTAGAATAATGGTAATGATAATATGTTTGCCTAGTGGTTATAGTAGTCCCTGAATGATTTATGTATTTGAGCAGCTATTCCATAAATTAATTCTAATGACATTGTATTTAAATCATATGATTTAACTATATAACTTAAAAGTTTTATGTCAAATGCAACTAGATGGTTAAAGGTAATATATTTATATATTCAAGTAGACTTTAAAATAATTCCCTACATGATTAAAAATGTATTATTGAGTATAGATATTGAAATATCCATTTTTTTTACAAATCTTAGTTAGCAATCAATCAATAGAAACTGTTTAATTGTACAAAATATTAAAGTGTTTTTTTTAAAGAAAGAGCTGGATGGTATTCATTTAATGATTGTCATCTTTGATTTGTGTCCCGAGAGATTATTTCTTTCATCAAAAGTCATATGTATGGCTAAATATGGAACCTGTGTGGTCACTGTTTGTTCAGTTGTTGCATATTAGCTCCACAGTGGTTAAAACAATCTGAACAAATAAGAGGGCTTACACTACATTATATTACCCTTTATTAGTAGGAAATTGAAGTCTAGAGATTATTATTAAGCCTCAGCCACTAAAGTCTGGCAATACTTGGATAGAGACCTTTCAAATTGACCTCTGATCAGCCGTGTTAGAGGGATTTTATCCTTTTAACTAATTAAATAAACAACTGTATTAGTATTAGTCTTACTCAAAACCATTTTGTGAGATCAACTCTCTAACTGACCACAGGACAAAGGGAATCAAGTTCCTAATTGAAAAGGAATACTATATTTTGCATATTAAATTCTGGCATAAGGGTTATCCATTGCTCAGCTCCTTCACTGTGATTAACTCCCTAGTATATCTAATTTCAGCAGGCTTTTCTTACACAAAGTAACCCCAGGATTTCTTGTAAAATATTCTGAAGGGAAGCAAAACAATTTAATAAACAATGCTTCTCTTTTTTTTTTTGAGGGGGGTCTGTGAAATATAGGTAGATGCTTGAACTAATGAAGTTAAGAGTTTTTTTTTTGAACTTATTAGATCTAATAGTTATTAAAATATATGCTAATATAGCTGAATGTGAAAATATAAAAACTATGTGCTTTTATGCAAGCCTAATCAGAAGTAATTTTTGATTTGGGCAGGATTTATACTTAGGTAATGGCATGTACGGTATTGTAGCCTCAAAGAAGCTTGCAAAGAAGCATGAAATAAAATATTATATAGTGCAAAATATTGACTATTACTCCATTAGTATGACATGAAACATTGAAGTGATTTATAAAATGTTAATCTCTCTCTCTTTTTTTTAGGGTACTGTCCAAACATTTTTGAAAACCCAGTATTTTAAATATTTAATATGCAGTATTCTCTATTTTCCCTGGAGTTTAATGTAGTGTACTTTTCAAAAGCTACTATAAAGATTAGATCAGTTTTCTCTGCTTTTGTATGATTTTGAAGAAAAGGAGCTATCCATTGGATAAATCTTTGTAAAAGTTACTGAAATATTGAAAATATACAAATATTCATTATTATCTGTTTAATATATTTATTTTGCCCATTTGAATGCCACCCTTTAAAACAGCTTGCTCTGCTCTTAAATTATTCTATTAAACCAACCACATTTCACCTCTTGTTCTAGAAATCAATAGTTGTTTCCTTCTTCTGAAGTCAAATCTCATGCAGCTTCTAACAGAAGTGGAAAATATCTAACCCTGATGTGTTGTTGAATTATCTCTTCAGCAAGCTAAGCTTTTAAATCTAATGGTGGAAGATACTAGGAGCTGTAGTTATTTACAAATATTTAGTTATTCATCCTGGGCCTAGGATGTTTGCATTTCTACATTAATTTTCTTTCAGTAGGCTTTCATATGGATGAAATCATGAATGGGCCTTCCTGTTTTCAGAAGCAAGACAACTATACTGCTTATAAAATTTAATTAGCAATGCCAGCTCTTACCTCAATTCATGTTATAATTTGAGTTACTTTTGGAAGTGGACCAGGTATTGACTTTCCTGTGCCATTGCTCTTTTGGCAGCTATTAATTTAGAAATTATTGGTCAATATCACAAAATGTTTGACTGATCTTGTTTAATGTTTTTATATACTTAGAGGAATTTTTTTTCATTTAAATTTCAATATATTAAGAATACAAAAAATGTCCTACTGAATCAAAACTAGGGTCATTTTAGTTCAGAGGTTTTTTCCCCACAATGGCATTTAGTAGGCTGATGAAAAAGAAATTCTCTCTCAATATTGTATTTCAATAGCTGAAAGTTATTTCAGGATGAATAATTCTGGACAGGTCATATGCATCCTGACTGTACAAATAAGCCACTTGAGAAATGATATTATATTATGTTTACTATTATTCTTCCTAGTTTATACTCGTCTGATCACATATGCAAGGCTCAGACATTTCCTGTTTTTGTTCTGTCTGGCAGGTCATTTTCAGTCAACAATACAAAAATTTTCAACTGTTCACATTTACAGAAACTAAAAAGGATTAATTGCAAGAGTTGTAAAGATTCAGTTGTAAAAGCATACAAGAACAAACTTATTTTAAATACAGCAGGAAATGCAGGATTTTGATATAATAGTATATTTGAGTAGTGGTGAAGTTGTGACAGAATATAAATAATACAATATATCAGAACTTATACCAACGCAATAAAAGGGAAAAGTGTGTGTGTGTACACAGACCCACACACATACACACATCAATGAGAACAGCTCAAAAATTATTTTATTAAAAGTCATGTACAAAAGACAGTACCAATGAAAACCTGGCACTTTTATTTGTAGGCTCTCTAGTAGGTCCATCTCTGCTCTGAAAGTGTTGCAAAATATCACCTCCTTCAGACTTGAGGGGGTAATTGATGCAGCTCCCTCTGAAGTCTGCCTTTCTGATGGTAATGTTAACAAGGCATACCATTGGAATATAACAAGCAAAAGAAGGTGCAGGTGTTACAAAGAGAGATACCATGCGGCAGGAGATCAGCTTTGATTAGTGAGGATTTAAAAAAAAAGTCACAGTAAATGCTGAGACACATTTCTTTGTAGATGTCTGTCAGCACAGAATGAAAAAGTGTTACATTATTTCACAAGTTTATCAGCTTCTAACAGACAGATGATAATGATACTTGACTTTGGAGGTTCCCTATCACATCTGGCAACAAATACTTCAAAAGTGATTTAGGATCCTCATTATGCATTATCCACATGGATAGAACAATATTTGCCAAGCATATGTATGGTATTTATTTTTTTCTTTGCAGAAGGCATAATATGTGATAGATGATGACTAAGGGTGCAGATAGATTTGGAAAAAAAATATTTACAAGGATTCTTCCCATGAAAAAATGTTTTTGTTTTGAAGTCTTTAAAAAACATGAAAAAATGGTACTTGAAAAATTGGGTACTAGAAGGAACCAGAAGGAACTAACAATACATTTGTAGGAGAAGAACACTTACATTTGATTTACTAATACATAATGGAGCAAACCAGTGGTCTTGAAGGATATTTGTGAACAATGGATCCAGAAGTTAATTTTAAGAATGTCTCTCACTATAGATTATCTTTGTTTAAAGATACTATGCAAGAGGAACAAGTGTTACCAGAAAGACTGAGAGTGATTTGAAACTAAATTTAAAAATGAAGAGTTGCAAGAATGATATAGAAAAATATGCTATACTGGATATAAAAAACAAAACTGGAAGATGTCTTAATAATTAAAAAGATATGCAAATATTAAACTAAAACAGTGTGTACATAACTTTATTATCTTTGATTTATAAAAGAGACTTGTAAAGTTTTGAAGGATTTCATGAGAAGGAAAGAAATAATGAAAAAATCAAGCTGTGGGACAATACCTGAAGGGATTAAAGATCAAGATTGTTAAAAGTAAAAGGAAAGAATATAAATTTGACCAAAATTAAATTAGATATATTGTTATCTGTGAAAATCTTAATGGACTTTTCCTAACTGGGACCAAGACTGGGACTATAAGCTTTCAAAATTGTAAGAAATGAAATAAGGGAAGAAAAATAATTTGTTGTATTTTAAGAGAAAGTGATAAGGTACTAAAACTACTTGCAATGGGGCAAGTGATTTCTTTGTATATTCTTTAAAATTTTCTTTACTATATTTAAACTTTTTATTTCTTTTCTATTTTTTCATTCTCTTACACACTTTCCATTTTTTATTCTTAAGTTTGTGTTCTTAGCCTTTTAACTCTAATGTTTAATAAAGTGGTTATAAAAAGAAAATACCATAGAAATTCAGAATTTATTAAAAATTACACATATAATTTGAAAAAGCACTGCACCTACAATGAAACCTATGATCAACTTATTTTCTACTGTGATAAGGCTATTATCATATTTGTCTGGTGATTGGTAACCAGAACAAACCGGTAGGGTATACTGAAGGGACAACTATAGCAACTTATTTCTCATTGATTTCTGGAGTATGGGGATATTTCTTTTACTTGCATAAAAAAGTTAAATTCAAGCTTTTTAAAAGTTAAAAGTTAAATTGCTTTCCTGGATATAAAGAATAAAATGTCAAAAGATAATTAATAATTTTACTAATGGAATATAAGTTAAGGTACTTTGAAATTAGTGGAAGTGAGTTGAGTGAGACTTATTCATAGATAATATATAGAATTATAGTCTCAGACATATGTTCTTAGGTTTAACAAAAAATAGAAATGCTGCTACAAAAATTTCAGAAAATATTACAAGAATGAACAAACTTATGAAAAATTTAATTTCCGTAACTTTTTTCTTTTTCATTTCTATAAAGTATTGAACATAAATAGAATACTTCTAGTTATATATATTTCTGATATTACTATTTATTTTATTTATTGGAATTTGTCAACCAAAAATGAGAACAATAAGAGAATAAAAATACAATGACAGGGACGATAGGCAAGTTAGTGCACTTATGCATGCCCCCTCTACTGATCACATAAGTATGAAGAAAGGTCCACAGAAGTCAATTTGTGACTGAAACTGTGAAAATTTGTAGCTGAGACAACTGAATCAGTTAGGGATTCCAGAATTTGACAATTCTATTACAGAAATCATATTTTTTTTACAGTTGTCTAGAACTTTTAACAGTTAAGTTTAGAACTATTCTTCTCCTGTCTATCTATCTATCTATCTATCTATCTATCTATCTATCTATCTATCTATCTATCTATCTATCTATACACACATACATATGATTATCCAATTTTCATTGCTTTGATATTTTTTCTATGGATATTCTTGACAATACATTGCAGTACATTTGAACTGCATGAGGCACTGTATTCAAGCAAGAATATACAGTAAGGAGAACATTTCTAGGGGATTAGTGTGAACTGTAGGTATGTTGTGAAATGTGAAGCTAAAGGACAAGCAATTCTGGCTACATGCAATTTCTAGTAATTTGATCAGGCTTCTCCATAAGAAATACATTATGCCTATTATTAGAATTGTTTTTTTTTCCTCAGATGCTGTCTGTCCATGTTTTTTCTTAGGGATGTTGGCAGTAAAGCACTGTTGACTGAAAGAGGAGAAAATGTAAAGATGAATTCTTGACTCACTTTTAAAATCCATTTCAGATAAGAGAACTTCCTCAATCTTACACAGTAGAAATGTCTGTGTCACCACTTGAAGAGAAACAAATAATGGCTAAGTTGCCTGAAGCTAATGCTACATAGCCTATATATCCCATACAACAGGGGTCTCCAATCTTAGCAACTTTAAGATTGCCTGAGGAATTCTGGGAGTTGAAGTCCATAAGTCTTAAAGTTGCCAAGGTTGGAGACCCCTGCCAGGGAGAAGTGGATGCTAAAGAGCTGGCAGAGGTAATCTCAGAACCACTGCACCATATCTTTCAAAATCCTGGAGTACCAGGAACTATCAGAGGACTGGAAAAGAGCTGATGTGGTTCCCATCTTCAAAAAAGGGGAAAAAAAACAGACCCAGGAAACTATAGTCCAATAAGCCTAACATCAATACCCAGCAAGATACTAGAAAAGATAATAAAAAAACACAGATCTGCCAACATCTAGAAACAAGTAAAGTAATAACAAGCAGTCAGCACAGGTTTGTTAAAAACAGATCATGCCAAACCAATCTTATTTCATTCTTCAACAAAATGACTAAATTAGTAGACCAGCAAAATACTGTGGACATAATATATTTAGATTTCAGCAAGGCATTCGACAAAGTAGACCACAATCTACTTCTTAGTAAGCTAGAAAAACGTGGAATAGATAGCACCACCACTAGTTGGACTCACAACTGGCTGGCAAACCGTACTCAATGAGTAGTCCTTAATGGGTCTAAGTCTACATGGAGGGAAGTAAGCAGTGGGGTGCCACAAGGTTCCGTCTTAGGCCCAGTACTCTTCAATATCTTCATTAATGACTTAGATGAGGGAATGGAAGGGGAACTTACCAAATTTGCAGATGATACTAAGCTGGCAAGAATCGCTAACACCCAAGAAGATAGGCTTAACATCCAGATGGATCTTGACAGACTAGAACACTGGGCCATATCTAACAAAATGAAATTCAATGTAGAGAAAAATAAAGTCCTACACTTAGGCAAGAAAAACCAAAAGTACACATATAGATTGGGTGTAACTAGGTTCAATAGCAGTAACTGTGAGAGGGATTTTGCAGTCTTAGTGGACAACCAGCTAAATATAAGCCAGCAGTGTGTAGAAGCAGCCAAAAAAGCTAATGCAATCCTAAATTGTATTAACAGAGGGATACAATCAAGATCAAGGGAAGTACTAATACCACTCTATAAAGCCTTAGTAAGACCACACCTCGAGTACTGCATCCAGTTTTGGTCACCACATTATAAAAAAGATGTTGAGACTCTGGAAAAAGTACAGAGAAGAGCAACCAGGATGATTAGGGGACTGGAGGCTAAAACATACAATGAACGGTTGCAGGAACTGGGCTTGGCTAGTCTAGTAAAGAGAAGAACCAGGGGAGACATGATAGTGGTCTTCCAATATTTGAGGGGCTGCCACAGGGAGGAAGGGGTCAATCTATTTTCTAAAGCTCCTGTAGGCCAGACAAGGAATAATGGATGGAAACTGAACAAGGAAAGATTTAACCTGGAAATAAGGAGAAACTTTCTGATGGTGAGAACAATCAACCAATGGAACAGCTTGCCCTTGGAAGTTGTGGGAGCGCCATCACTTGACACTTTCAAGAAGAGATTGGACTGCCATTTGTCAGGAATGGTGTAGAGTCTCCCGCTTGGATGGGGTGGGTGGGCTAGATGACCTACAAGGTCCCTTCCAACTCTGATTATCTGTTAAATCTGTTAAATATATCTAATTATTTACTGACAACATATTTGCAGGTCAGAAGTATCACCCTACTGAAAGAATGAAGAGACAAAAAAGAAATCCAGTCAAACATCCTGTAGCCAAAACAGAAGGACAGGTGATTGAAGGATCTAAATCTAAGCACTGTTTTTGTTTTGTTTAATTCTATTCCTTATTGTGATGTCTAACAAAAAAAATCAGAAAAATACATTGTTACCTCCTAAACTCTTGCTGAGGTAATTGTGCCAATTGCATGTATGTTCCCTCAAGGCTGCTATTAGAATTATTACATTCCTGATCAACATTTCCAATTTTGTGCTACCAAAATAAAGTGACAAATGGTCATATATTTATAATCTAAATCCCTATTAATTTGTGATTGCACACTAAAGAGTTAAGATGAATAAATCTTTTTTTGATAAGTAAGTTTGTTTCTCCAACTGATTAAAGTAGGCGAAAAACTACCCTACCCAATTGTATACCATCAAATGTATCATAATCCTAGTGCACCTTGGCCAGTGTAAATACTGAAAACCAACAGAGATTTGAATCTATCAGGTATGACTCTGGCTCCAGTATTGATTAAGTAGAGCAAAATAAACAAGCTTCTGCTACAAAATTAAAGTATTTTTTAATAGTCAAATTACATGGCTGCCTACAATAGACCTTATAGTTTGTTTCTTAAAGAAGAAAGCTCAGTGCTGCAATTATCATACATACTTCTTACTTATTCTTGAAATGAAAATCAGTGAACAAATAGAATACTACCTCTTAAAATGTAGTGGCCCATTGGAGATAAATATTTAATTTTATATTTTACACAGATTCTTTTGCTGTTTCTATTTTCAGTTATCTTATAGATTAAAGATCCAGCTGGTCTCAAATATGTGGCCATCAAGATGTTTCCAGAACACTCTACTACATAGTGAATGAATCAAAGAAATTTTGAACATAGCAATGCTCTTTGGGGGCTTGATTTCATTACTGACCACTACTGAGGGATAGTAACATATTGTGTCTGGAATATTAATTAAGTATATTAGCAATATAATCAAACTATTTAAAAGAACAGTTAAATGTATAGGTTTGGATCATTGATGGTACTTGATGTATTGTGTTGCCTGACATGCTCTGGATAAGTCTGTCACTTGTCCAAATTGAAACTTTAGCTGTTTAATTAATAAATTGTTTAAAGAGGCAGTTTGATCTAGTGATTAAGGCACTTGGCTAGAAACTAGGAAAGACAGCTGCGTGACTTTGGGACAATCATTCTCCCTCACTCTAACTCACCTTAGAGGGTCAATATCGTGGGAAAATAAAAGGAGGAAAGAGTATTAGCTCCATTTGAGTCAGTTATAAAAATAATGAAATGAACCTTTAAATTAGTAAATAAAAACTACCAATCATCAGATTCTTCCTTGTGTCTTTTTATGCAGAGAAAAAAAATCCAGTAGCCCATAATAGTGGGAAAAAGCAGAACAGAATGGCTTTGTCTTTTGATTTTCACATAAGCTGAGTATTTATTATAATACATACTGAAGTTAGGTAAACTTGTGAGAATTGGGAACCTGGTAGCTATTTCAGGAAAACTTCATGAAAAGCCACCCAGATTTGCTAATTGATAGCACATTAAAACCACAAGTATCTTGGCTTACTTTTTTCCCTTCCAAAACCAAAGCATACCACATAAATTTAAAGTCTATTAAATATCATTAAACAGTATGAACAGTCCAAAGACATCTCAGATTCATTAAGATTCATTGGGAGAAGTTTGAGGAAATCTGGCCTTTCTTTGCTGATTCAAGTGGAATTTAGGAATAAGAATAGCCAACACAAGGAGTTCAATGGTGGAACCAAACTAAAATCTCCAGACCAAACTGAGCATTATCCAGATCTATTTGCTATAAAGTCAAAGCTGGACTATGAGCCAGTGAGAGTCCTTTGGGAAAGGAAGCTTTATTAACAAATCTGCGTAAAATAACTATCACATTCACTGAGCCATATTGGAGGTTTTAAGAGAGGAAAAACAGATTACTAAGTTACAGTAGGTCTAAGAAGAGTAAATCATAGTCCTAATGTAATTAATAAGTATGTCATCTAAGAATACATCTGGTTTAGATATAATGAACCTTCCCCCCAATGGCTTACCATTATGGATGTGGCTTTTGCATGCTACAGTTCACAAACTTTAACTGAAAAGTTTCACTAGCTATGACACCAGGTATTTGGAAATCATCAGAGGAGGCAGCTGCAGAGGCGTTTCAAACCCCATTCCTCTTTTCTCCCTCCCCCCACAAGATCTTTTGGCCCCCTGCCACTTGAATCCTGTGGCTTCAGCTGGACTTTGCAGTCTTCTTGGACCTGCTGATGAGGCATTCCAAATATCTTGTTCCACTGATTATGCAGCTGTGGACTATTCCAAACCTGGTTGCTAGGTGGAGCTTAGCATGACTGATATCAGCCTTACCAGGTCCACCACATGGAAATATGACAAGATGAGCAGCCATCACCTTTACACCCCTAGAACTTAGGAAGTATCCTTTCTGAACCTCTTACTCCACCCATTCTGCACTGTGGACTATACACATTTATATATATGGTATTCAGCTTTGTTCGGGTATTTTTCCACGTCATTATAGTTGTGCTTTTAAAGTTGTAGCAACGTTTTGGCATTTATATATATCAATATCTATCTATCTATATCTATCTATCTATCTATCTATCTATCTATCTATCTATCTATCTATCTATCTATCTATCT
>NW_020769322.1:17987300-18018333 GCF_900518735.1 Pseudonaja textilis | reverse complement strand
TCTATCTATCTATCTATCTATCTATCTATCTATCTATCTATCTATCTCTATCTGTCTGTCTATCTATCTATCTATCTATCTATCTATCTATCTATCTATCTATCTATCACCTTTTCCTAGGAAGCATTTCTTCATCCTGTCTCCCAAGGTCATTCTCACACACTATAAAACTCTGCTTCATCTGGCTCACCCCTTCCCTAAGTCAATTCAAAAGTAACAATGACTTCAGAGGATTATCCTAAGGAGCCAGGAGAAGCAGAAGTCAAATGCATATCTGGATACCTTGGACAGCAGCCCATCATAGTGCAAAACTGATCCCATATAAAAGGGCAAGAAATTACTCCTACCATTACAATAGACTCTACCCAGATGAAGTGTTTTGGCCAAAATGGACAACTTTGTCAGCAAAATAATGTCTTAAACCAGGGTCCTTCAAACTTCACAGCTTTAAGACTTGTAGACTTCAACTCCCAGAATTTCTCCTCTAGTCATGTTAGCTCAGGAGTTCTGGGAATTGAAGTCCACAAGTCTTAAACTTGCCAAGTTTGAAGACCCTTGTCTTAAACAGTTACAGTAACTAGACATAAAATTTACCTGCTTCCCTTTTTACTAAAAAGTTATTGGTCACTCTATATAGTGCTGTAAAACGGCAGTCTGGTGAATAATAAGGAAATAGAAATAAGTTGTAGTCTACAACATCAACAACTGAATAAATTTTTAAAATATGTTCTAAAACCAAGTGAGCAGTGAACTGATACACAATGAATACAACTGCACTATTTTTGCCATCATAGTTGTTTACTAGAAACAGTTGAAAGATGCCAGGCAATTTGGAAAATTCTAATCCTAATGCCTTAAACTGCCAGTATTGCTACATTTGTGCCAAATCATAAAAGAATGAGGCAAAAGAGATAAATAAGGGGAAATAATTATTTATTTATCCTTTATTAATGTCTACATATACTTTTGAGTTGGTGAATGAGCAAAAGTGAAAGGATTTCAATTTCTCAAATGTAAATCTAAGCTGGAAAACAATTCTATTCAAAAACTTACTGACTAAAGCTGGTGACTGAATCTCCATTACAAAGTCAAGTTCAATATAATTGCCAGTTAGTATTAAAGTTTGCTGGAATAGTTTTTTGAGTTATGGTTATTTTTTTTCTTAAGAAATACTGTCATTTTGTTTCAGGGCAGTAGCTTCTATGTGAAAGAATTCTCAGTTTTGCATTTAGAGACCACTGAAATGCATTTTGCCTTTTATTAATCATACCATTGGTAACTATACTGTAATAAATGCAGGATATGAGTGCCAAATTGATAGTTTGTCCATAATAACCAGGAATCAAATCTGACCTGAGGCAATAAAGGATCTTATTGATGAAATCTAAAACCATGTTTCCACCCATTTTAAAATACATTTTGACATCTAAAGGATATAATTTTTGAAAAGATTTGTGGTACATGAAAAAAGGAGTACTGATCTGCTTTGCTATAATAATACTTGAAGCTAATCTAACTGTGACATTATTTCCATGTTTAACTTGTCTGTCCAATAGATGAGTAGGGCCTTCCAATTCCAGTTCTAACAGTGTAAAAATGGTACATAGACTGAAAATATTGATATAGTTACATTTAATTTATCCTTCAGATAAGAAATGGAAAATGGATAAACTGACAAAACTGCAGTTCTTTTCTTTTCTATTCTTAATATTTGTTAACAACATACAAGCTGGGAGGAACTTTCAGAAAGATTCACACTACCATTCCATTACTTCTGATCAGTTGTGTAGCAACTGGAGCCTTGAGACTGTTACAATGATTATGCAGAAAAGAAACTGCAGCTATTCTTTATTTTAAAAACAAACAAGTTGCAAATCCTAATAGCTAGAAAATATTAGTGCAACAGGCAGCCCTCAGATTCTTTATGTTTCACCTATTCAATTTTAGTCCAGTCAAAACCGATGTCTTCTTTTTTTAAAAGAAATAAAAGAAAAGCTATCTGATTGAGAAAAGCTTTTCCCAAAGTATATCTGTGCCAGGATTTACAGTCATTTTTGGCATTTGAAAGACTGCTCAACTGTTTCAAAGGGAGAGCAAATAATACCCTAAAAATAGTTTTCAAATTATGCTTAGCAAAATATTGAGACTTTCTAATTTATGCAATTATTACATACAAATATTCTTTTGTTTTTCTTATCACTACTTCTGACACCTTTGCAATAAGTAAATCATCATGAGTAACAGGATCTAGAAATGCAATAAACAAATACTTAAATATATTTAAATATATTAAAAATAATGTACATAAAATTAAAATACAATGTTAAATTAAAATAAACTGAGAAACTAAAGGCTATTTGATTAATAATTAATGAAAAGAATGAGAAAATAAACTAATATTGGTTGAGGAAAAACCGACAAAAACAATTTAAGTGACATTTGTAAATTATTTAATATTGAAACCACAGATCAGTTTGCAATATTCTAGTTCAGAAAATTTAGTGTTAACAAGGTAACATCTTCTGCCACAATTTATACTGGTGGATATACCAAAGTGAGGGACCAGTTCCTTTACCAGCTTTTGTAGCCATTGTGAGAGCATTCATGGTTCTGTGGGATAAGATTTAGGTCACCTGCTAAATGGACTAAATGTTAAAAATAGGGCAGTAAACTGACAGGTGGCATTGCTTATTTAGTTATTATTTTATGTTATTTATTTATTTAATACCATTAAAACAAATGCAAATAAATGCATTTGAAGGTTAAGAAAGGATATCTCAAAAAAGGAGGAAGAAGCAGGAGAAAGAACACAGAGCCTTCTGGAGAGCAAATCTGGACCACTTGTTACGAAATTAATATGCCCACCAACGTTCATCCATTCCCTTTTGTATCATTCTCTGTCAGTATTCATCTTCTACCAACATTTCTGTATTAATCCACACACACACATACATACACAGACCTGTTCCTGTTAAAAAGTACAGACTTGACTGGTTTGAAAAAAACTGTGACTTTTATGAAAGAAAATGCATTTTTCAGCAAAGAGGAATATTTGTATGTGGAAAAAGCCTTCCCTACTTTAAATGAGATTTGAGTAACATTTCCTAGAAGCTAAAAGAAAAAAATCATTGTTTAATTATTCTTCCAACCTATGACAGTGCAGGAGAAACTAATTCAATATAAGCACATGATCTGCATATATAACACCTGAGGTTCAATTTCTGGATGGTCCAAAATTTTGCAAAAAGGTTCATCTAGATTAGAGATTAACAGCTCCCTGACTTCTATAATTCTAACGTTTATTATAAATAGCCAAAAATTTTGATTAGCAAACTCTGAATTCTGAACAGAGGATATTATATTCCATGAGATATGGGCCTATGCATTTCCAGTGGGGAAGGGCCTGAGTGCTGTGAGAGACAAGAGTGCCCACAAGATGTTTTCAATATTCCAAGTTCCCTTGGACAAAAAAGTGTGGAGATCCTCTTCTAGCAAACCAGTAATTTATCCAAATAAAGAAAAAGCCAAAGTTACCTCATTTTTTTTTAGTTTATTTAGACTTTTTTAAAGTAAATATATGAACAGAATAAACATCCCTCTTTTATTGCTACACATACAGGATGTATAGGTTTAAAATATCTCATGAATTTTGGCTGTTTTTAATGTGTTAATTTTAAATGTTACTGTTTTTCAAATACAGTATGTCATGGTTAATCTCTAGATTTTTCTGTTGAAACATGCTTGGTTTATATTGTAACTGACTGTGCAGACTAAGTTGATAATTTTTTAAAATTAGATTGTTTAGTTTAATTTAGCTTATTATAGTCATATTTCAAAGCAATGTTAAAATAATAAAATAGCTAACATCAAATTAAACCATAACATCGCTGTAATATACCAAAATACACATAATATTATGTTAACATAAAAAAAATATTTGAACATTTCCCACATGCAGTTGTATCCTAGTTAAGATATCAAACCTAGTTGTATAATCTGAGATTCCTAACAGAATTGTAAGATTAGTTAATCCTGCCTAAATGTTGTGTTGTAATTGGGAAATAAATATAGTCTAGATGATTCTAGAAAGAGTCCATCTTTGCATGAGTTTGCTCAAAAGAAAGGATTCCCAAAGGAATTTCTTGATAATCATCCTCAGTGGTTTTCTAGAGACACCAAAAGTAATACTGCTGGTCTGCTCCTATTTTCTAATTTTTAAAGGCAATCTTCAAATCCTGGAACAATAATTACAGATACCCTTACACATACCACTCAGCCCACTCAAGTAGCGAGGTAGTTCTCTTTTGTGTTTCAAGAGATAACATTGACCTCTTTTCAGAGATTCTATGAAAGAGTCAGTTTAGTAGTTTATGTGTCTGTTTCAATCTCACATAACATGCATAGGTATATTATTCTTTAGGAATGTCCACAAAGATTTCTAAGAGAGAAGATGGAAGGATATTATACTAGGCCAATGTAAAAATTTCTGGAGTTTTCATATTTGATATTAAATAATACCAGGTGTATTGTGTCATCGAAAGAAGGAGCCAGAGACAGGGATCCGCAACAATACTTTACTGTGAGTAAATGTTATTGTCAACTGCAACACAATGAAGGCTAATGGCTTATACAGGGGTTGATTGCCCTGCCGTTAGCGTATATTAGTGTATTTTCCCATGCTACTCATGGTGGGTTACACCATGTCTGCGACTGCACAAACACAACACTCCTCACCATCCAGCTGGTACTTTAATAATTATTAACGTTGGCTTGAATGAATTTTTTACCAAAGCCCATTTGTTCCAGTTGCAATAACATAAATTGCCAACTCACATTGTCAAAGGCTTTTTGTGCGTCTAAAAACATCAAAGCCATTTGCTTCTCAGGGTGTGCCTCATAGTATTCTAGAGTATCCAAAATAATTCTCACATTGTCTTTGATTTGTCTCTTTGGCAGAAATCTATTTTGATCAATATGGATAAAGTTATTTAAATATCTTTTTAGTCTTTCTGACGAGATTGAAGCAAATATTTTATCATCTGAATTTAATAAGGATATAGGTCTGTAATTTTTAACTTGCTGCAGGTCTGTATCCTCCTTTGGGATAAGTGTAATGTATGCTTCGGTTCATGGGTATTTTTTTCTTTAACATAACTTCATTCATAACTTCTAATAGGTGAAGATTCAGTATTTCCTGAAAAGACTTGTAAAATTTCCCTGGTAAGCCATCTGGATCTTGTGCTTTTCTAACATTCTGTTTTTTTAAAGCTTCTGTTAATTCCATCATTGTTATATTCCCTTCTAGCATTGTTTCAATATCTTTTGGTATCTGAGGTAAATTCACTTTCTGTAAATATTGCTTAACTTTTTCTTCTTGAATAGTCTCTTGAAAATACAATTTCCCATAGCAATCTTGTATAATTTTTTTCTTCTCCTCATTTCCATAACATGTATGTCCTTCTTCATTTATTAGTTGGCTAATTCTTCTTAATTCTCTCTCTTTTCTCAGTTTGTAGGCTAGTCATCTGCCTGGGTTATTTGCATCTTTGAAGTAATTCTGTTTAGCATTTTTAATTTTTTGAGCTAGTTCTTCTTTTTCCATTAGTCCCATTTTATGTTTAATTATATTCATTTTATTTTTAATATCTTTTTTTGCGGGGACTTCTGTAAATCTTTTTCCAATTTTTTATAATCATCCTCTAATATTTTGAAAGTCTTTTTCTGTTTTATATTTCTTTTCCTTGTATAGTCTATTATCAAGCCTCTGTGTAAGCCTTCATCGTGTCCCAGAGATTCTGTAGAGATGTATCCTCTTTTCTATTTTCTTTAATGAAGAAAGCAAGTTCTTTCTCTATTTTCTGTTTAAAGTCTTTTTCTTTTAATATCGTATTATTTAAGGTCCATCTGGATCTCCCCCTGTACCCTTTCCAACTAACTGTCATTGAGTTATGATCTGCCCAGGTGCTTGTTTCTATTTCAATCTCTCGTATATTAGCCAGTAGTTCTGCTGACATCCATATCATGTCTATTCTAGACCATGAAGCATGTCTTTTTGAATAAAAAGTGTATTGCTTTCTCTCCACATTTCTCTCTCTCCCAGTATCTTTTAAGTTGAATTCTTCTGTTATTCGAAAGAAGGATTTGGGTAATATCTTTCTAGCTTTCTTAGTTGATTTCTTCATTTTGTAATCCAACCAATCATTAACTATTTCATTAAGATCTCCCATCATACAAATATTAACATAGTCCAATTCAATTATTTTCATATGTAATTTCCTATAAAATTCTTCTTGATTATCATTCGGGGCATAAATTGCAATTAAAAGTGTTTTGACATAATTGTCCATTATTTCTACCATCAAAATCCTTCCATTGTCACCTGTATAAATTAATCCTGCCAAAATTGTGTCTTTAATATATAGAACCACACCTCTTTTTTTAGATTGTGCCAGCGATATAAATAATTTCCCTATTTTTTTTTGTTTAAGTATATATTCATGTTATTTTTTTAATATGTACTTCTTGTAAGCAAATTATATAATATTTTCCTTCTCTCAGTAGCCAAATTAAGTCCATTTATGTAAATCATAATCAATTTTCTTTCATCTATGTTAAGCTTTGTAAGGGGTTTTTATTGCTCTAGTAGGTCTTAATTCTCATTGTTCTCTGGGTACACCACCTAGTGCTCCTTCTTCTTTCTCTTTTTCAATTACTGCTACACACTCCTCTTGGAATTCAATTAGTGACTCTTCCTTTACAGCTTCTTCTTCCTTTCCTCTAAAATATTCTAAGTAGAATAGCTCAGCTTTTTCAACTGTATCAATTCTGTGTCTTTGTTCCTGCCAGGTGAACAAGAAGCCTTCTGGCATCAGCCAACTGTAATTTACGCCTCTTTTAAGTAACTCTTTAGTCAAAAATAAATATTCTCTTCTCATCTCTTACTCTTCTTGGTACCTGTTTCAGCACCACAATTTCTTTATCTTTGTACTTTAAGGTTTTCTCTCTTGCCACCTATAATATCTGTGTCTTAATAATCTTTTTAGTGAATCTGATTTGAACTTCTCTTGGTAGTCTGTTTCTCATTACGTATCTTGTACATATATGGAACACTTCATTGATCCCATCCATCATCTTCTCTTTGGTTATCTCTAATGCTTCTACCAGTATTTCTGTCATTATTTCAGCAAGATTTTCACCTTTTCCTTCTTCTACATTTTGAAATCTTAGGTAGAATTCTGATCTGTCACTTTCCCATCCTAATAGTTCACATCTGCGCTTCTCAATATTACTCAATCGAGTGTCAATATCTCCAATTTTCATATCCCTTTGTATATCTTCTTCTTCAATTTTCTAAATTATGTCCTCATATTTCATCATCATCTGTTGAATGTTCTCTACTTTCTCATCTGTCTTTTCAATTCTTTGCTCAATATTCTCAGCTCTTTGCTTAATATTCTCTATTCTCTTTTCAATCTTCTGGATTCCTGCAGAAGATGTCACTTCTTTCTCTTTCTCCTGTTGTAAGATTGTCTGTATTGATCGTTGTCCTCCAGATGGTGAAGAGGCTATTGGTATTGAGGAAGATGGTGCTGTTGTCTTTCTGCTCATCTTGTGCTTACCTGTAGAGAGGGAGAGAGAAAAAGAAAAAAGAAAAAGAGAAAAAAAGAAGTACAGGCAGGCAATTGCCACTCCAAAAAAGAAAAAGGAAAAAAGAAAAAAAGTAAAAATCTTCAGGCACTTATGACCTTAATCCAATTATTTCTCTTAATAAAAGAGAGAAAGGGAGAAGATAAAAAGAGTAAAAAAACCTATGTTCTAGTTTCTGGAATAGAAGGTTAAAATCCAAGCATAAAAATCCAACTGGGGAGGGGGATAGAAAAGGAGATGGAAAATAATCTAGAGTTAAACCATCTGCTGCCACTAAGTAGTCAAGGCTTGTTGATAAATCCAACTCAATATTTCTAGTTCCAATATTTTCAAGGTCACTTCAATCTTCTTTCTTTCAACCTTAGCTCGAAGCTCTAATTATTTAGTTTCACAAATGAGCACCTGTATAAACAATCCAGTACAAAGCTCAGAGTCCTTGAGTATAGCACAAGTACATAAACAAACTGAGAAAGAAAGAAACAATATGTCCAAGCCTCTAAATGGCAGTGCTACTTTTCCCCCTTCACTTTCACTCCCCACTCTTGTATCCAATTCCAGAAAGAAAAAGAAAAAATGGAATCCTTCCTTTTTTTAAGAAAAAAAATGCAACTCAAATCCAAAAGAAGAGTCTTAATAACCTAATGAAAAAGTTATTAAAAAAATAAAAACAAAGATGGAAATTTAAAAGAAACCAGCCCAGTTTAGAGTTCAGTAGCTTTACCAAATTCAAAGTTCCAATAAAAAGGGAAAAAGAAAAAAAAACTTTCACTTTAACTAGTTTAACTTCGCCGTTTAAACTCTTTCCTCTTCACTTTTAATTTCACTTTAAATCTTTCAGGATGTTCTCTTCAAGTAATAATAAATAAAAGTTCATCTCACCAAGCTGACACACTTTCCTTCAATCTCTTCGGTTCCAGAGCTGTCCCAGCTTCAGCAGCATGAATGGCTGCCTCTCTGCTGCTGGCAAAAGGGCTTCTCCTGGATCAACCAGGGACTTTACAATGTCCCTGTGATCAACAGGACGTGCCCTAGTCATTCACCATCTCCATGGGATGGTTTAGGTCCATCAGGACCATCCAGCAGTGAAGATATCGATGGCAATCTTGGAGAATCAAGATTGCATGTCATACCGCCACAACGCTAGCTCCGCCCACCATGAACAAATTGCAAAAGTTATGGTAAATGGAGAACTAATAGAATCTATAGATATAAGAAAAGGGACAAGGCAAGGTTGTCCAATGTTGCCCCTGCTGTTTGTGTTAACATTGGAAGTGTTGAATAGGAATATTAGAAAAGATAAAGAAATAAAAGGAATGAAAATTCAAAAGGATAAATTGCAAGTCTCTGCAGATGATCTGGTATTTATATTAGAAGACCCTTTGGAAACAGCACCTAAATTAATAGAAAAAATAGAAAAATATGGAAAAGTAGCAGGTTTGAAAGTAAACCAAGATCAAATAAAGATACTAACAAAGAATATGCAAGTAAGACGAAAGAAAGAGTTGGAAGAAGTCTTAGAAATGCAGGCCACAAACAAGGTCAAGTATTTAGGGATATACATTACATCAAGACGTAGCACACTGAAGGAGGACAATTATCTTAAACTCAAACAGCAGATTGCAACAGATTTGAGAAAATGGGAAAACCTACAATTATCAATGATTGGGAGAATATATACAATTAAGATGAATGTATTGCCTAGAATTTTATATCTATTCCAGACAATTCCAATCCGATTAGGGAAAGAATTTTTTGAAGATTTAAATAGAATTGTGTTGAAATATATTTGTTACAAGATGCAAGAATAAGAGAAGAGTTTGCCTTGCCTAACTGGGAGTTGTATTACCAAGCAACAAATTTGATGTGGGTAAAGGAATGAATAACATTAAGAAACAATAGACTATTGACCTTAGAAGGGCATGACCTGCTGTTGGGATGTCATGCCTTCCTTTGATATAAGGGAACTAAAACACAGGGGTACTTTAGAAGACATTATATTCGAGAGGCATTGTTTTTGAACTGGGAGAAGATAAAAAGACAATATTATTTTAAAATTCCATTATGGATATCTACCATTGAAGCTTTTTCTTATCCAATAATATATAAAAAGGAACAAATAGTGAGATATTGATTGAAAAGGGTGAACTTAAATCTATGCAAGCGTTGGAAGAACAAGGTGTAAAAATGAATTGGTTTTCATATTTGCAAATACAATCCATATTTGATAAAGATGTTAAAACATTAGGTATTTATGATAAGTTGACTGACTTGGATAAAATTTTGATGGGTATTGATGAAAACACAATTAAAAAACTTTATGGACACTTATTAGAATTTAAATTGGAGGAAGAACAAGTTAAAGAAATGATTGCTTGGGGGAAAATTTTTTGATATGCAATTGATTTAGAAAAATGGCAAAAATTGTGGTCTCAAAATTATAAAATGACAATGCCAACTGCATATAAAGAAAATCTGTATAAGATGTTTTACAGGTGGCATCTACACCCAACGAGAATTGCAAGAATGTTTAAGAACAAATCGGATAAATGTTGGAAATGTCATCAGATACCTGGTTCATATTACCATATGTGATGGACATGCTCGGAAACAAAGTAATACTGGAGTAAAATTCACAAATGGTTGGAAAAAATGATAAAACAACATATAGACTTTAAACCAAAGATCTTTTTATTGGGGATAATACCAGGAATATACAACAAAGAGCTGAAATATTTTATTGTAAATGTATTAACAGCGGCTAGGATTGTATTTGCTAAGAATTGGAAAAACGATAAAATACATATGCAGGATGAAGTTATTAAGAAAATTATGGACTGTGCTGAAATGAGTAAATTGACATTTGAAATTAGAGAACAAGAAGATAAACAATTTTATACGATATGGGATTTGTTTAATCAATGGTTGGATAAAAAGGTATGGTAATGTAATAGATAATTTTGTGATAGAAATTTAATAGATTGATATAAAACATAACATAGACACTTCTAACCATTGGTTGAAAGTATAACATAAATTTTAAGATAAAACTTGGAATATCTCGTATAAAATGATGGAATAAATAGTTTAGTCATGGATGATTAATAACTGATAAATATATAAGCACATGTTAGTTTGACAATGTGAAAATTGACATAAATTATGAATAAATGACTACAAAAGGATAGCACAAAAGATTTGCAACCAACTGACACACTGTATGTATATAAAATGGAAGATGGTTTTATGCTTTTATGTTTTGTATGTGTATGTTTGTTTTTAAAAATAAAAATTCTTTATAAAAAATAATTATTAACTTTAATTATTAACTAGTATTACTGTTATTACTTAACTATTAACTATCATACTTTAATTATTATTTAATTAACTACAGACATAATCCTTCAAGTAGGCTGGTCGTTTCCAGGATTGATTCAACCTTCGATCCTCCAGGATTCTGAGTTGCTCGTTATACACATCAGTGTCTCTTTGTCTAATTTCAGGATGTATCCCTCAGGACTGGAGGTATCCCTCAGGACTTCAGCCGGTGGGAGAGTTCATGACAGGTGTCACCTCGGGCACTGCGATCTCCTTCTCAGGTAAGTCTGTCTTCTCATCCCCCTGTGGTTCAGTGACTCTGATTTGCCATTGGTCAGTCTCTCTGGGTAGCTCCACAGCTGGTCAATGTGTTTCCACCACACCTTATCATTGCTAAGTTCCACATGGTACGACTGGGGCCCCGTGACTTCGAGTATGTGTCCGGGTACCCAAATAGGTTTCCTGGCATAGTTCTTGGTGTACACCCTTTCACCTTATCGGAAATGTCTGACTTTTGCTTCCTCTCTTTGTTGATTGTCCCATAGTTGGGGTGTATTTTATCCAGCTGTGTTCTCAGTCTCCTGCCCATTAAAGCCTCTGGGCTTCTGCCCATAGGGATGACATGCTGGGTTAATAAGTATCTCTCTTGCTTTTCTTGTATATTGCCTTTCCTCATTCTACTTAGGGCAACTTTTTCTGTGTGCACCATCCTCTCCGCTTGACCATTTCCTGCAGGGTGAAATGGAACAGTGAGTGCATGACGGATACCCCTGTTTGCCAGGAATAGTTCGAATGGCCTGGCCATGAACTGTGGCCCATTGTCAGAGACCAACATGTCTGGCAGGCCATGGGTTGTGAACAGTCTGTGTAGTACACTGGTGGTGGCATCTGTGGTGGTCGTGCTTATGACAGCCACTTCTAACCACTTGGAGTAGGCATTGATGATGATTAAAAAGAATTTACTGTAAACTGGCCTGATGAAGTTGACATGTAGCTTGGACCATGGATTCCTCAGCATTTCCCATTCTCATGGTGGTGTGACGAGTGAGGGGGATGGTCGTGTCTCTTGACATGGTTTGCAGCAGGCCACTGTTTGATGTCTTTATGGCCACCATAGGTAACTGCAAGCTAACGCCTTCATGCAGACAATTCCAGGATGGCCTTCATGTAGCATCTGCAACCACGAATCTTGTAGTTGGTGGGGTATCAGTTAGTTGGTGGGGTATCACTACATGGCTCCCCCACAGTAGGCAACCCTTCTGTACCAATAGTTTATGCTGCCTCACTTAGAATGGCCTAAATGCTGTGCTTGTTGGATCTTTAGGCCACCCAGTTCAAAACCTGTGCTGTGGTCAGGTCTTCCTTGGATTTTTTGGGCACCTTGGTGGTGGTGATAAGTCCTGTTTGTAGTGTTTTGACTAGTAGTACTGCTGCTATTGGTGCAGAGTCTTCCACTTGTTTTGCCAATAGGCATCTACTAAGCACTTCTGCATTGCTTATGTTCAAGCCCAGGCAGTGTATGAGCTTATATTGGTAGGCTACTAGAAATTCAGTCCACTTTAGCTTGCATGGGGACAGGACTTGAGGTCTCTGCCTGTCACCTACGAGGAGGCCTAATAACAGTTTGTGGTGCGTTATAAGCTCAAACTTGTGCCCATACACATACTCATGGAATCTTTTAATCCTTGTAACAGCAGCCAGTGCTTCTTTGTCAAGCTGGTTGCAATTTCTCTTCCCGGACAGTATCCTCGAAAAAAATGTGTGGGCACCTCCTTTCCGTCTGGGAACTTGTGGCTCAGGATGGGTCTGATTCCATACAGAGAGGCATCACAAGTCAGTGTTAATGGTAGGGTCTTGTTGTACTGGACCAGTACACTGTTTGATGTTAATAAGTTTTTTAGTTGTTTGAAGGCCATTGCTTCCTTCTGACCCCAGACTCATGAAGTTTTCTTGTTGAGCAGCCTGTGTAATGATTCCGCGATGGATGCTTTCTGTCTCAGGAAGACACTGTAGAAGTTAAGGAGCCCAGGAAGGTTTGGAGCTCCATTCTGTTCATGGGAGTTGGGGCTTCTTTAATTGCCTGAGTCTTTTCCTTGGTGGGGTGTAGGCTGGCCATGTTGATAAGATATTCAAGGAATTCTACCTGGTCCATGGCAACCAGGCACTTTTCTTTTTTTACCTTGAGCCCCACCTGTTGGAACTTTTGAAGTAGTGGTCATAAATGGTCCATTAATTCAGGTTTGTTTGCTGCTGAAATTAGGACATCATTGAAATATGGGATGACTCCCGGTATTCCATGCAGCATCCTCTCTGCATCAGACTCTGGAAGAATCTGGGGGCAACACTCATCCTGAACTGCAGTCATTTACAATGGAATGCCCCCTGTGTATGATGATCGTCTGGGCCTCAGCTGTCTCATCGTCGACAGAAGTTGCTGGTAGGCCTGGGCAAGGTCGAGCTTTGTGAAAATTTTGCCATCTTCCAGTGAGATGTTGTACCACCGGGATGGGATACGCGTTCTGTTGTAGCGCCTTGTTTATTGTGCACTTGTAATTGGCACAAATGTGTATTGACCCATCAGGCTTCATGGGCATGATGATTGGGGTCTCCCACCATGTGTGGTCAACCAGTTCTAGGACTCCTTGCTGGACCAGCTTGTCCAGCTGTTCATCAAACTTTGGTTTCAATGCAAATGGCCGTCTAGGTTTCAGTCTAATGGGTGCCACTTGTGGGTCTAGGCTGAAGGATATTGGCTTGCCTTTGTATTCCTCCAATGTGCTGTCGAACACATCTGTGATGTCTTTACTCAAGTCCTTAGCTGTTGTTATAGTTGTTGCATGGATACCTGTGACTCCCATCCTCAAGGATGCAAACCAGTCCAGTCCTAAGAGGCTAGGCAAGGATCCCTTGGTGACAACTAACTGTAGGTATGCAGCAAATTGTCCATACTTGACAAAGAATTTGCTGCTGTCTGCAGTGGGAATGTTGTTTTCCTGATAGTCCTGGAACCTCACACAGCTGGGCTTGAGCTCCTGCTGTTTCTTCTTGTCTACTATGTCATCTAGTGTGGTTTGTAATATGATGGTTGTGGCCGATCCCCTATCCACCACCATCCCTCATGGTGCCCCCTCGATGTCAACAGTCACGTGTATTTTCTTGTTTGGAAGGCGCCTGGATTGGTGGCTTACTGTTTCCATGGGTCGTGGATCTGTGCGAATGATGAAACAGTCCTCTCCATGTTCTTCCCTTTTACTTGGCTCCGCTTCCTGCTGTGTGGACAGCTTAAACTGACTTTTTCTGCATTTGTAGGTGTGGCTTTGGGAAAAGCTGCACAGCAGACATGTGCTCAATGTCCCTTTTTCCTGTACCACTTGTATACTATGTTTTTATGTTAGTACACTGCCCTTGGGTGGTTTCCCCCGCACCCCATGCACTGCACTATCTTAAGTTCCACGTCTCTGTCGCGCCTTGGGGGGGGGGCTGCCACTCTCATTTTGTGCACGTCTTCCTCACTGTCACCTGCATCATCATCTCCTTCTGGACCATGGCAGCCCACCTGGCAGTTTTCAGATTGTTTGACTTTCATGTTTGGATTTCTTCTGCGGCCCTGCCAGACTGCTCTGTGATGATGGCATCATCAAGGGCTTTCTTTAGCATTACGGTGGTCCTGGTGACTAGGTGTCTTTGTACCCTTATGTCCCTTATGCCACTCAATAACCGGTTTCGGAGGGCCTCATCTAGGTCATGGAATTTGCAATACAAGGCAGCATTGCAGAGTACAGACATATAGCGGCTTAAGGACTCACCATCCACTTGTTCCCTCTGGTAGAATGCGTGCCACCTTGCAATGTAAGAAGGTTTGGGAGCATAATGTTGGGTTAGTTTTTGATTTAGCATGGCCCATGGAATCATCTGCAGGGGGTCTGGAGTGATGATGGCACTAGCCGTCTCAAAGACTTCCCTGCCACAGTTGCTAAGTAAGATTGCTCTATATCAGTTGTCTGTGATATTGGTAAGATCATTAGCTTCTAAATTGCAGTCAAATAGTACTAGATAAGAGTCCCAAGTTTCTAATTCAGGGTCAAAAGGGGTAACTTTGGGGTATTTGCCACCTTGTCTGTCAGAGGACCCCTTGGGTGTTGTCCTGTCTCTTCCCCCTTTGGTCTGACAAGGTTTCCCCCTACCCTGGTCTGTCCTAGTCAGCCTGGGTTTGCCCGCAGTGAAGGCTGTCGGCCAGCTCTACTCACATATTTTTTCCCCATGGCTTCTGATGCCTCTGTGGTGATTTGATGTGCTTCTGGATCAGCAGGCCCTTTTGCAGCATGGCAGCTTCCTCCAATCAACAGCAGCAATGGGGCCTGTCAGCTAGCCCTACTGTGGTGAGCCAGCTTCTGCGGCTTATTGGCCCTTCTGATCAGCTCTTGTGATTAGCAGCAGCGATTTTGCTTCCAGCGGGCCCTCCTGTGGCATGGTAGCTTCTGAGGGTCCCAGCTCTTCAATCAATGGTACTCCTGCTTCTCTCACTCCACAGGCTCTTTGTGTTGATTGCGGCTGTGTCCATGGCCCGGAACAGCACCGATCAGCTGGCTGTTGGGTTCTGCAGCCTGCAGCGATTGAGGCTGGCTCTTCCAGCAATCCCACGTTCATCTCCAGTTATTGTGTCATTGAAAGAAGGAGCCAGAGACAGGGATCTGCAGCAATACTTTACTGTGAGTAAATATTATTCTCAACTGCAACCCAATGAAGGCTAATGGCTGGCAGGCTCCCTTATATAGAGGTTGCCTGCTCTGTCGTTAGCCAATTATATTAGTGTATTTTCCCATGCTACTCACAGTGGATTATACCATGTCTGCAGCTGCGCAGACACAACAAGGTGCAATGCTTATTTTTCTTGTCAATGAGATAAAGTAAGGTGGAGTTTGGCTAAAATAATATTGGAAATTAATATCTCTGATATATTGCTGAAAAGAAGACTGCTTGTTCAAAACTCATTGAGATCAGTGCATTTGGTAAAAGTTCACAACAGCTTAGGACAAGGTTCTCCAAACTTGGCAACTCTAAGTACTAATGGTGCAATAGGAAATAATAGTTTTTGCTGTTTTTCTCCTTAGATAGATATACAACAAACTTTCCACACAGACATGAAAATTTCTTATTTTGATCTTCAGATACAATATTCCAAAATGTTACACAATCATTATATTTGGAGGCCAGTGTCAGCTGTCTCCATGATTTCTCTGAGCTTTTCCCCGCCCACAAATGCATTAAGCTTCCCTTTAGCTCATAAAGTCCATTCAACAGTGACAATCAGGACAAATTTTAGGCTTTTGGACACTTTTCCTCAAATCATAATCTTTGCCTATTATATTTACCTTTCAATTTTTGAAATTAAATGTAGTAATATGTACTGTAGTTATATACTTTTAGGTAATAAAACATCCAGTACAGTGGTTTGGTTTGGTTTTTTAAAATACTCTGTGTTTTTTTAAAATGTTTAAATTGTGGTTTTTTTCCACTGAGAAAAAGTCATTTATTCAGTTTACTTCTTTGCAATTTACAAATGTATTTGAACCTTAGTTTGACCATAAGATGAACTACAGCTTTTTCCAACCTAAGTCAATGGTGCTTTTTCCTGGGCAATGAATATCAATCTTAATCCAGTAGGGAAGGCTGTTGCATTAATTGTACATCAACTGTCACTAGTTCTTGAAATTCACTATAGTGACTGTAATAAAGGGAAACTATATAGTGTTGGAAAAAGCATAAAAGTGTGAGTCATTCACAACAAAGGAACAAAAATACATTTATTTCATGTCAAAGACAATTATTCTCCCTTTTGCATAGATAATTCATTTCTTATAAATAACTTATTATACAAATATTCCAGAGATATATTGCTGGCCATAATTTCCATTAAAACCTTCACAAAGGTTTATTGCACGTACCTAATTACAACAGTGAATTATTTTTCTGATATGTTACAGGATACTTTAAAATGTTAAACTAAAATTCCATGGAGTTCACAATCAATGAAAGTGTGAACCAATTTTGCAGAATAATGTGAAGATTGCTTTTTCCCCCCCACTGCTGTAATATGTTTTGATTCCTATAGTCCCCTGTTATTCACTGTGTGGCCCATAAACAATAAAATATCCTTAATATCACATTAGTGAATAGCTATGATGTAAAATGTACTGTAATCTTAAACACAACCCCAAAGGGACTACCATAATGGAATAACATTACCTAAGAGTGAATACAAATAAATTCTAGAATTTACGTAGAACTAGATAACAAATAAATCTAACTTTTATTTCACATTTGTATGCTATTATTGTGTATCAGGAATCCTTGGTAGAAGATTTGAGTGATGATTTATTTTACTTGCACAGTGGGTGTATCTGATAACTTAGCAGCTACATTGGAAAATGTATCTAAAATATATTCTTTTTCAATTGCTTTTGAAAGGAAACTCATCTCTTTCCAGTCTGAAGAAACAGAAGAAGCAGGACTGTATAAGTTCAAGTAATGGTCAGGTGGAAAAGCACTTAAATAAGAAACCAAAGGCAGAACTGTTTAAAAGTTACATACATGCTGTTTACCAATGTCTATCTGAAGAGCCTCTGATAGTTTCTAGATGGAATTCTTAGAATTCTGAATTTAAAAACGTAGATTAGTTTCTGAAACACTATCTGTTTCCCATGCCTTGTGGGATCATTACCTAGCATCTGAAGACCTTAAGAGATTAGAGCTTAAATTGAATCGTAGCTGGATAGAGTTGTTGTTAGCAAGTAAATAATCTGACTCAGTTCCTTCACTGAATTTAGCTTTGAACAGAGTCCCAGTACCCCTGAAGGAGCAGTTCTATACTTTGGAGTCCTTCTGGACTAATAGCACCTAACAGCATCAGCAGGAAGCTGTAGTCAGATGATATTCAGTGGCATCAGATAAAGGTCTTTCTCAACTGGAAGAATTTATGTCAGAGTTTAGTACCCTCATCACCATATAATCTGGGAATGCCTTTGGAGATGACTCGGGAACTGCAGTTAATTCAAAATGCAGTGATCTAACTGCAATTTAGCAGTACAATAGTGATAATTTGATCACCCCATTAATTGTGGATAGAACTCAAGTACAACTAAAAGAGGTGGTTTAATCCTAGTGCTCCTGTGCTAACCAGATAAGCTGCACTATTTGTTCCAGCAGAAAGGAATGTTGAGTATCCTTACCTTATATAAAGATATTTTTTTTCTATGATAGAGCCATCTTTTAAAAATGTTTTCAACTGACATAAATACTTGGTCTGCGCAAATTGAGAATATGGAGAATGCTACGCCAAGGAAGAGGGATAGCCACAGAAAAGGAACATCTTTCAAATTCCAGGAGATTATATGCTTTTGTGAATGGAAGCTAGAGCATGCCAGCCCTATTAGATGTAATAAGAGGGGCAGACACAATTGGAGTGGTATCAAGACACTAGATACGTCTGTGGGCTTCCCATCTTTGTACTCGTTCAGTTAATGTTAGTAAACTAATCTTCCCATCAGTTTTGGCACAAATGAGGATGTCTGGCAGCCTCAAAAAGATTATATTATATATCCATTATCTTATGCTTTTTTGGGAGGGAGATGAATTGGGGATTTAATGTATTTAGCAATGCCCTTAGTTTCTGGAGGAGATCAGTAAGAGGAAGAAAAGTAAAATGGCATTCTTACAGAGAGAGAGAGAGGGGGGGAGGGAGAGAGAGGGAGGGATCATTTCACCTCATTACAGATTTCTCCTGCAGATGGTCATTATCACACATAGATGAAAAGAAATAGTGCTCTTGTCCTATCCTGTCATCGTCACGTATAGCTTCAGTTAAAACATAGACAATTGGACTAATATGAATAAATTATACCAGAAGACACCTTGAAAATGATAGGCAATCCTATTCCTTGTTTAACCATACTGTATTTGAAAATGTACTACTTATAGGATTAGCAACGTGTTAATGGATTTTTCATGAAAATGCTGATATCAGGTACAGGAGAATAATTTCTTCTTAATTTATTTTTAAATACAACAAGGTAAAACTTATCAAGTATAATAATTACTGTAATTTAGAATTAAATTTAAATAATCAAAGAACAAAGATTTTAAGAAGAGATACTATACTCTTTCTTTTTATGTGCAATACGGCAGGAAAATCGTCTCTATATCATTCTAATTTACAATATTCACTGCCATGTATCATAAAAGATGATGGACATGAAAGTCCTCCTGAATCACCTAAACCAATTTTAGGTTGAACATAATCTGTAAATGAGAGTGTTTTAGGAGAAGAGAGGCTTTTAAAGTAATCTGGGAAATATGTATATAGCTGGGCTTCATAATGACTAGGAAAATAACAGTAGAAGTATATTCATGAATGAATGCATCTCTGAAGTGCTGAATATTATCAAAAATCTGCAACAAACAGGATGGCTACCTTGCTTGAACAATAGAAAGAAGATATGGAAATGAAATTTAATAAAGTTAACATTTGTACCAAACTCTAAGGTTTATTGCTCAGTGTGTAACCTTGAGTATATGTGAGAAGAAGCTTCAATTACTGATTTGGTTTGTATGTATAAACTTCCTGAGTAACATTCCAGTTATAAAATCCCTCATGGGATTTGTTATTATTGTTATATACTGTGCATTTAATTGGCATTTAATTGGGCTTTGTGGAAATACAGAAATCAGATAAGAAGAATTAATTCACCTTTACAAGTTAAAGCAATAAATATTGCAATAGATTGAATTTGGACCCTTATACCGGTAGTAAAATCCTTTTTTCCAGTGACCATATTTAAAACAAAGAAAATTATTATTTCATTCTGTAAGGTAAATGTTAGGGCATGAACTTCAATACATAAATGGAAGAATGAAAAAAATGATTTGATTGCATTTAAATGTTTACATAATTAATACATCCCAACATTATTACCCATCATTTAAGTTAGGTAATGTGGTATAGTGGTTAAGGGACTTGACTAGGAATCAGGAAACTCAGATTCTAGTTCTTTCCTAGTCACAGCAGCCTATGGATGACATTAGGTCGGATAGTTGCTTCTTCTCAAGTCTCAGAGCATTAGGTATTGTGATAAGCCAGCTTAAAAAAAAAAGCCTTTGTTGTATGATGGATTGATAAGTTTCACTGTAAGAACTAAGTAAATGCAGTGTAAAACAAGCAGACCCTGCAATTTAGCAGGACAAATGCTAAGAAAAATGCTAGCAACAACATTATTATTCAACATTTACAATATTTAATAAATATCCTATCTAATCATCTTAAAATGATTATATAACTAACAACTTTTTGAATATGCTGCAGTTCAAGGAACTGAGAGTTCCAGAAAAGTCTACAACTCCTCTGGATTTCCATTCTGATTGTGGTGTAGATGTTTTCTTAAAGTTAATTGTACAAATCACCCAATGTCTAGAACATCCTGCAGCATCCCCAATTCATAAAATTAATTTTCAGAAAACTGCCAGATCCATGGTGTTCTCTGGAACATTCTGTTTTTTTAATGGCATACAAGAGCATATGTGGTATTGTAATTTTAGATTCTGCATTTCTCGAATATGGGGACCTACTAGTCTGAATGTAAAAGGGATATATACTGTACTAATAGATATGTGTATGTAGGTATGTATGCCTTTTATCTCCTTTCATATTTACTTTAAAATCTCTAAACTTGCAAATATAACCAATCTGCTTTAAGAAGCAGATTAGAGTGCCGAGCCATTTTGTTTCTAATGGCAGTCAAGCTAAATATTTCAAGGTACAATTTTGTAGTAAAATGTTAATTTCCAGTTTCACAGAACTACTTGCCTAGACTGAGTGCTATGGATCAATTTTCATGAGGGCTGATTACTTCATTTCACCAACAAACTTCAAGCTGGTTATTGGCATTCTAGCAGATCAATAAGTCAGGCACTTCATGAAAATAGATTATGTGGCAGGCCTGTGCAACGAAGACAGTCATTCAATGAAGATGCTTCTTTCAGGTCTAGTGCAGACTTGAGTAAAGTTGATTCAAATTAAAATCTTACTTTTTAATCCAGTCTTGGCTTGCGGGATAAGGAGAATAATCTTTCACAGTGGGAAACTAAAATATGTAAGGTAACAACTTTCAAATTTTAGAAAATATTTCCTCTAATCTTTCAAGAGATTTTGGTTCTTTATCATGACACAAGATACTTGATAATTTTTAAAAGATTCATTTTTAAAGTTCGTCTTAATTTAAAAGTTCATTCTTAGTTTACATAAGAGATATTGAGTATAGATACAGTGCATTATTTTCATGAGATTCCAATTATGATAAGTATCTGTTAAGAATAGAAATCCCCTAGAATGCCTTCAGCTGGTAATTCTTCTGACTTTAGATGGAGTAATACAGTATTGAGTGCCATTCTAGAATAGTAGTTAAGGCTTCAGGTAGAAAGCAGGATATTACAAGTTCTAGTCCTGCCTTACACATAAAAGCAGAATGATGACAATGTCAAACCACTTCCATAAATCTACCAAGAAAATTGTATGGACTAGTTGCTAAGATTCAACACTGACTTGAAGGTAACACATAGACACTGTGTTATTAGACATTACTAACTTTTCCAATTTGATTCTGTGTTATTTACTGGATCCATTTTATTGGCACAATTTGATAGACAAACATTAACCTGAAAGTGACAGCAGTCACTTAGCATTAGCCTTCCAACTCCCTCAAATACTGTGGTAAAGTGATTAAGATGTTTGACTAGACCTGGGAACATCCAAATTCAAGTGCATTATCAGCCATTCACCTGTGACTTTGGACTAGTCAATTTCTTCCAAACCCATTCCATAAGATTAGTGTTGTGGGGATTTAAACTGGAGAAGGAAATGTTATGTACGGCATATTACCTTAGCACCAGTGGTAGTATTCAGCAGGTTCTGACCAGTTCTGGAGAACCGGTAGCGGAAATTTTGAGTAGTTTGGAGAACCGGCCAATACCATCTCTGACTGGAGATTTTACAGTATTCTTCCCCTGCCACACCCACCAAGCCATGCCCACAGAACCGGTAGTAAAAAAAAATTGAATCACACCACTGCTTAGCACATGAGGTAAGGCAGAATATTAAGTCCAGTAAACAGGAGCAACAACAATAACATTACTATTCAAATAATCTATATTGATGCTAAGGGAGAAGAAAAAGAAACATTCCAAAATCATACAGTGATTGTTAACTAAAATATAAATGTGTTCCTATGATCTTCTTTATTTTTTATATATGTAGTGGAACTGCAAGAAGGAAGAGACATGTTACAAAATATGAAGCTGGAAGAGGGACGAGTAAGGTGATCAACCGTCCTCCTTTAGGGAGGACAGTTCTCCTCTTGTAAGTTCTGTCCTCCCTTGAAAAGTGTCCTCCTACATGTCCTCCTTTTTGATATTTGAAGACTAATCTGTAAATCTCCATATTTGATCAATGCCGAGCCGATCTGTTGTGTGTGATGTGACATATTTGTATTTGACATGACAATTCGTCAAGGCTCGGTACAGTGCGACGAGACGTGATTATGAGATGCATGCGCTCCACACAGGAGAATTGTTTTGGGAAAGTGTTCCATGCGCAAGGGTGCACCATGTCCAAGAGTGCACCATGTGCAAGGGTGTGCTGCGCGCAAGAGTGTGCTGTGCACAGGTGGCTTTGTGTGTTTTTTTTTCTTCAATTTATTTGTGTCCTCCTTTTCATTGTAAAGAAGTTGGTCACATATCGCAAAATATATAGCAAAGGGTTGGTTTAGGATTTTTCTCCCTATTAGCCTTATGGCAAGAGATTGGTAAACCACTTGTGAAATATTGTTAAGGGCACATGATTGCAGAAGAAAAGAAAGAAACAAAAATATTTCACCTTCTGGGATCTTTGATCCACAGGAAAAAAATGACTAAATTGAATATATAGAAAGAATAAAAACAAATTTTATTCTTGCTAGTTCTACATTAAACACAGAAATTAAAATACTACCCTTTCTTTTTCTTGGCTGTATATTTTAGGTGGTTAATTACCCAGGTCTAGAGAATCATAGCATTGTTTGAAATAGGTACAAACTATGCAAACAAACTATGTATCCTCTTTCTGTTTTCATATCTCTCTACACTATCTTTGAAAGTTATTTACCATTGTTGTTTTGTTATTAGAATATTTCCATTTCAATGGCGGCATATGATAAATTGCTATCAAATCTTCCCTTCTGTCCTGCTTTCCTACCATTCTCCTGTCCTATTATAAGCTTTAATAATTTTGTCATGTTTCCAATATATAGTAAAAATGCAGGCAAATGAATCTTAAATGTAATCTAAAAACGGAAAGCCTTAAGAACAACACACAGTTGTTTAATAGAGAATCAAACTGATATCCTAGTCAAAATCCTTCCCAAAGCAGCCTGGCTTATTCAGTGCTTCAGAAATTATAGTGTTTTATGGTACTAACCTTATTCAAGTTGTTGGATCTTGTCAACAAATTATTTATTGTTAGCTTATTATTTTATTATGGTTGGCTGAAGAGGTTTCCCTTTGTAGAAGAAGTTAAATAAAGAAAATCTAAATCTTGTATTTTCAACTGTTTGCTATATGGGTGGGCTCTTTTGTTCACTTTCTCCCATAATAATTCAGTTTCCAGTTACCATTTGATGAGGCTGTCTACCTGAAGTGCTAGCAATGTGCTTTCAGATATACCATTTCCATTCAAAAAGCAAACCCATTAAGGCTACATTCCTACAATCCTTAATAAATTGTGGAAATGGTATGGCTAAGTTTTCTCAGACAATCCCACAAAGGTGCTTGCCATTTTTACCTTATTTATTTTAATCAAAGTTTGAGAATTGAGCTTTTTTGCGATTTAATGCCATTGAACAAAAAACCATTGGAAAGGTATTAATAATGTTTTAAATAAATGTGTTTATTTATAGTTCACATTTCTAAACTGCCCATCTCCCTTCCTTCCATAGTAAGCCAGCTTCAAATGAAGCTATCTGATTTCTAAAGTCTATAACACACACACACAAATAAATAAAATAAACAATATTTTAATATTTAAATATTTTAAATGGGTCAGTAAACAAGCTCTGTGGTTATAATGTAATTGGAACTGTATATATACAGTTGTGTGTGTGTGTGTAAATTTCCATTTGAAGAGATAGAAATCTTACACCACCAATGTGTGTGTGTGTGTGTGTGTGTGTGTGTGTGCGCGCGTGTGTGCATGTGCAGTGGTGGGTTCAATTTTTTTTCCTACCAGTTGTATGTGTGTTCTATATATGCATAATATAACATATGCATGTACATAGAACTGATACATAATTCCTTTCAGAATAACATTCTATTGATCTTGAATAAATAGATTTATTCTAGATCTGAGAGAGCTGTTCTGTTGTTTTTCAGTCCTACTTAAAATTTTAGTTGATGTATAGGCTCAAAGAGAACTGGGTTATGATAGATTAGTAGCCATGGTGGCTACTAAGGAGCCTTGGTGGCAAAAGGGTTAGAATGCAGTATTGCAGGCTAACTCTGCTCACTGCAAGGAGTTTGATCCTGACTGGTTCAAAGTTGACTCAGCCTTCCATCCTTCCAAGGTTGGTAAAATGAGGATCCAGATTGTTGGGGGCAATATACTGATCCTGTAAACTGTTTAGAGATGACTGTAAAGCACTATGAAGTGGTATACAAGTATAACTGGTGTGGCTATTGCTAAGTGCTACCAATGAAAAATGATCCTTCTGCAGCCATAATTTTTACAACACCATTGAGGGTAACTTAAATATAAAGCCATAGGATTTTTACAATACAAATGGCTAGAGGATTAAAAATTTCCAAGTGATGGGCTTTCATAAGATCATAAATATCTGTATTTAAATAGCTCTTTCCCATTGTTAAATCATATGTTAAGCTTTTTCTTTTATTGTCCTGATCTCTTTTCTCTCACGCTCACATTCTTACAGACACTTGTAAATCTTTAAAATGTAGGTGTGACCCTTATTAATACATTCCCATATGTGTCTGACACCTTTGCTTAACAGTCACAGACTTCCTTGTGCACAGCCCCTCCACGGAAGTGTGGATTTATTCTCTTATGAGATTGTACGAAAAGCTGCAAACTGAAGTGTAAATAACATTCATCACACTCAAGTTAGTTAGAATTTGGTTGTTGCTGCTACTGATATTGCTACTGTTAAGGTAGATTGGTATTTTGGACAAAATGAAGTTTTAAAATAATAGCTGAGTTGATCTTTTAGGATGATAAAATCAATGACTCAATTTACAGAAGGAAGGAAGGAAGGAAGGAAGGAAGGAAGGAAGGAAGGAAGGAAGGAAGGAAGGAAGGAAGGAAGGAAGGAAGGCTTATTGAAAAAATCCAGAGGTATCCAGCAAACTTGTGAATATAATTTTAATAACTTTTTAAATATGAATACAACAGTGTATTCAGTTGATGCTGAAAACATTGTTAGTTTTTATGACAATCTGATATTCTTAAGAAAAAATAGGTCCTTGTCACATAAAATATCAAAGATAAATGGGAAATACAAACAGTAAAACAGCCAAGACAGTGGGTTGGGGTGTGCATGTCTTCCAGGAGCTGCTCTCATATTTTCACGTAATTTCCTGCATGATCAACTGTCATATTTACTTCAATGTTTGTCACTTTTTGGCATGCAAAATGTAAATATGGTGCTGTGGATAACCAGAAGAGTGCTTTGGGAAAGTGCTTGTAAGAAGATAAAAAGCCACATACACCAAATGACTAAGCACCATGTCTGAACTTCAACCAACTTTTATTTTGTCAATAGGACTTGATTCAGCTTGGCTGATGTAGATGTGATACAGGAACTATGTGGTGAAGTTTTCCTATGGGTCTTTAAAAAGGTATTAGAAAAATGCTACAATGGTGAGGATGTGGGCATTTAGAACTCACCAACTCATAATTTCCTGGTTAAAACTGTTTGCCTTAGGCTACATTTTCTCTTGCAAGGGTATATGAACTGGTACCTATGGAAAAATAGTTGCAGTCTCAATTCAGTTTGGATAACTAAGATTGGGGAAAAAGGGGGATTTATTCTAAGAAATGCTTTTCCAGCATATTTATAAATTATTTAGAATCAGGCATGACTGGTGGAATACCAAATTGTTATGAAATTAAGTTGATCAGAATGATAAAAACAATGTCAAGAGCTCTAAAGGAATTTCTAAATATTATGGCAATGGGCATCAAAATTGCAGATCACACTAGTAACAAATGTAAAAAGGTACACATTTGTGCCAAAAATTCTAACTAATCATAAAATGGGATCATAGCAAGATTGACAAGACAACTTAGCATCACCGTAAACAGTTCAATGAAGGTATCAATAAAGGAATAATAATAACAACCCCAAAGGTGCTTTTTCAAAAGGCAACTGGATTTTCTAGTTTTTCTTTGAAGATTTTTCGTTTCTCATCCAAGAAGCTTCTTCAGCTCTGAATTCAGAGATTCAGAGCTTGGAGAAGCTTCTTGGATGAGAAGTGAAATGTCTTCAAAGAAAAACCAGAAAGTCCAGTTGCCTCTTGAAAAAGCACCTTTGGAACAACCATGACCTGGATGACTGAGAATTTCCATAGACAATAATAAACAATATTGAAAATAGAGATAACAATATCATAATGTCTGCAAATACTTCTGAGGTATTGTGTGTTGTTCTAGTTGCCCTACCTGGAACAGCCAAGTAAAGCTAAAGAAAGTTCAGAGGAGAATAATTTAAATAATCAAGAGCCTGGAGCAGATTCTTTAAGAGAAAAGTAAAGGTAAAGGTTCCCTGACATGTACGTGCTAGTCATTTCCGGTTCTGGGGTGGTGGTCATCTCCGTTACAAAGCTGAAGAGCCAGTGCTATCCAAAGATGTTTCTATGGTCATGTGGCCAGCATGACTAAATGCTGAAGATGCACAGAACACTGTCACCTTCACCAAAGTGGTCCCTATTTTTCTACTTGCATTTTTACATGCTTTCAAATTGCTAGGTTGGCAGAAGCTGGGACAAGTAAAGGGAGCTCATTATGCATTGCTAGGGATTTGAACCACCGAACTGCCAACTTTTCTGATCGACAAACTCAGCATCTTAGCCACTGAGCCACTGCATCCTACTTTTAAGAAAAAAGGTTGCAATAATTGGGCCTTTTTAGTCTAGAAATGAGGTAGAGACATGACTGAGGTCGATAACAGTATGCAAGATGTCGATAATTATAAATTATTTCTCTTCCCCAAGTACCAAATCTAAACACTAGAATCAGAGGTCACCAAGGAAATTGAATCCTAAAGAAACCAGGACAGACAAAAGGATTATTATTACCCAATAATAATTCATTACCTTGAAATATAGTGCTGGTGGGCAGCTTGGCTGGCTTTAAAAAAGGTTGGACAAATTCATGCAAATCATGGGAATCTATGGCTATTATGTGACTACTTCTGAAAACCATCTGATGTGAGACTAATGGGCTTCTTGGTGTGGTTGGATGGTCATAGTGAGAACAGATTTCTGGACTAGATGGGTCAGGGGTTAACTCTAGCAGAGAACTTCTCATGTTCTTAGATTCTATAGAAATAACCCATTGCCAGAACCACATCTATTTATGCTCAAAAATACCAATGTAATCTGCTCTTGATAAATCAACCACTTTCAACAAAATAATTTCAAGTGTTTTTAATGATATGTTCATTAGAAATATGACTTTGCTAAACTGATTTCCAATTTATTGATTCATTTCTTTTAAAGCTAAACCATAACCTCAGACTCAACAATATTTTCTCTTCTGGCTAATAAACTCAGACTAGCAATTGCCAAATATGGGGTTATTAGTCATGAAGAATAGATTTTACTACAGGATGGAATAATGTCATCACATTTGGTTTTAATTGGAACTTACCTTGGCCCACCCAAAATCTCTTTGATTTTTTTATTGTTGGCTCAAAGGATATTTAATTTCTTCGTATAATTTGTTCTTATGAAATGATGTGCTGTGGCATGAATATAACATCAGAACAAGTAAGTGTGATGGCAGTTTTCAAGAGGTAATCCAAAACATCTGTGCCTGTGTTGGAAAAAAATACTGTGCTATGGACTGATAGGAAGAAAAATAACCAGTATTTTATAATGATTCAAGTCAAGCACATTTATTGTAATTATTATTTATCCTACTATTCTTCAAAAGTGTTTCTTCAAAGATATTTTGTTTGCTTGCTTTTTCATTATCTGATATTATGACTTACATAAAGTAGACTAAATAAAATTACTTACACAGTTTAATAATAGAAAGAAGCAACATCACATTAGACACATTAAGAACAACAATAATCAATATCCAACAAAATATTTCTGTTTTCATCTTATAACTAAAAAGTAGTCTCATCCAATTGCTAAATCATAATCCCAGGCAAACAATACCATAGATATTATATTTTTGCCCTATGTGATAAACCAATTCTAGCAAAATGTAAGACTAAACTTATACAATATGCAGGACAATTGTCCATATGACCACAGCATACTGATCCACAAACCACACAATTACATTTTAGTCAACTATGTTGTGGACATTAATCCAAAATGTATTTTAAAAGGTTCCTAATGTCCCTATGTGGGGACGGCAATGAACAACTAAGATACTAAGAACAAAGGCCTGTACTTAAGTGTCACTAATCTAAATGGGCGCATAACCTCCTACATAGCCTCTATTAGGGGCCTATATTCCTGGGCAATTGCTACGGCCAAGAACTCTGATAGAGATGATTCCCAAAGCTCTTTTTCTGCTGTATTCCTTCTCTTTATTGTTGCTACTTGCTGGTCTATTTTTTCCAAGTTAGTGGAATATGACAGAAGCAAAAGAAAGCCTCTTGTTCTCTTCATTTTGGTAGCAATCTTAAGAAAAAAATAGGCTAAATGAATGAGGTACAGGTACAGCAATAAAGAGGAGGTCACCCAATTCATAGTTACTCACCCTCTTCTCTGCTAATTATCTTAAGTTATAGGTATGGGAGAAAATAAACCTCCAGAGAACAGATGCCAGTAACTGAAAATGGCTCTTATAACTTACAATCCCTAACCAAAGGAATGTTTACAGAATATACAATTTAGATTTTTATGAGTTGGCAGATTTCAACCTGAGAAGATGGTACCACAGATACCCCTGAACCACAGCGAGCCCTGAACCACGAACAGCCTTAAAAATTATTACTAGGTTCTTAAATTGGACCCAAAAGCCAACTAGCAAACAGTGTGCCTCTTAAGATAAAATATTGCCATTTTTTTTTACTGAAAGTATACTAACCCACATTAAAAATGAATTTTTTGCCTGCTCTCAAAAGAAAGTATATATCTATTTAGGATTTTGTGAAATATTCAAAGTCTATTTACAAATTATTTAGAGGAATATTCTTAATTGGATGTCTTGAATTCAATGCAAGGAGATTCATAGGAAATTTAGATACTTGCATTTTTGGTTTTGCGGAATCTCAAATATATTGCAATTTTCCCTCCACAAATGAACAAACCTGAGATGATTGAGTGGTATAATGAATTCTCAGGCACCAGTATTTGTACTTTGCCAAATTTATCTCTACTGCAAACTCTTCTGTCAAAGATTTTATGTTGATTTTTAAAATTATTTGTATCTCCTCTGCTAGAATTGTTTAAGTGGGAATATTTACAGAGAAAAATCAATTCAGATTTATTCATTTTTTAATTGGGGAAAAGGACTCTGAGTTATTATTATTAACATCTGTATAAATTATGCATGTTATTTTATACACATATTCTGTATGTATGTCTGTAGGGTTGGTGTGCAGATATGTGTGTATGATGTACCATATTAGGATACAATACGCAATTATGATTATACATCCAAAAGATCAACTTGCTTTCAAAACATTATCTGTAAGAAGCATCACCTTAATGTGCAAAGCTATTACTATGTTGGTTACAATTATTTGTATAATTAGAAGTATTAGAAAAAAGATATGGGGAATGTGTATAGCCTTCGCCTACTAGTAGTAGACCATATAATTAGTACCATCATGACTTTCCCAAGCAAATCTTACTTCATTATCTTACATTCATAGAAACAATTACATTGATAATGACAGAACTGATAAATTTAAAGCAAGTATTTGGAACAAGTATTTTTCTTTATGAAGAATTGTTTCAAAATTTAGTATATTGGAGAGAACTTTATGAAATTTTGAATACAAATAGAGTGAGAATAAGTAAAGAAGAGAAGAAGGTAAAGAAATGAAATTATTCATGCAAAACATAACTTAATTTACACAATTAACTGCTTTAACAAACGCCAAAGTCTATTAGCAAACAGGACTTAAACAGATTAGCTCAGAAACAATCTGGTGCTGTCCAGATGGTTTAAATGATAACTATTAAAATATATGAATATTGGCCATATTGGATAGAACAGCTAAAGGTTGTGGGCAAAAGCACCTGAAGTTACTGCATTTTTCCCTTAGACTTAATAATGTGGTAGAAAGAATGCCCAACAAAAGAAATTAGCTATTATAGCAGAATCACAAACTGCTACCCCTACTTATTTCACTGGGAGATATTCATTTTTTGTATAACTCATGTAAACAGGAATTAATCTCACTAAAAGTGTCTGAAACAAAAGCAAAAACAACCATAGTAGAACTGGCCTCCTTTATATAGATTCTAATTAATAGTCTAATTACTTTCTATTGAATCTGGTGTGCCTTGGGCAAAGGGAAGGGGCATAATGAAAGTCTTGAGATGAAAAAAAGTGGAAAACAAAAGAAAGAGATTTAGCTTCAGAAGATGTTTGTAACGCATCAGACTATAGGGAAATTGCTCTGATGTAACCAGGAGCTGAACCAAAGACCAGTGGCAAAGGTGGCACATTTATAATGAGTCAAATGAAGGGAATTCATTAGTATCCCAAATAGAGACAGAACTGTCCATTCCTTTTCTCATTATCAGTCTTTCTCTCTCTCTCTCTCTCTCTCTCTCTCTCTCT
>NW_020769322.1:17943206-17979837 GCF_900518735.1 Pseudonaja textilis | reverse complement strand
TATATATGTGTGTGTGTGTGTGTGTGTGTGTGTGTGTGTATGTATATGTATATGTATATTTATATGTATATGTATATGTATATATATGTATATATATATATATATATATATATACTTATCTCCTCCCAAAAATTATTCCCAAAGAATATAGCTTTATCAGACCCCCATAAATTAAAGAAATACCTCTTTTTATTCTACAATCTCTCAAAATTCTTCTGGACTTTCTATTGCTGAATCAGCAAATGTAAGCCATATTTAGTGAATAATTTGCCAAATTTGGCCGGATGTTCCAGCTATGGTTCTTTGTTGGATTTGATATCCTTGATCACAGTAGCTACATCACCTTTGATCCAGAGTACTGTTATTCAGTTTCTTTTTGAAATGTCCTTGCAATTGGTACAAAATTCAGTGGACTACCTCAATGACAGCTGTTATAGACAGATGACAACTATTTGAGAAGCATGCATTGAATTTTTGAAAGTTTTTAACCCATAAAATCTTTGATGGTTAGGCTGCAGGATATCTTGAGGACTGCTACCCCTGATAAAACCATATTGTCATGTTGTACATGTTCATCAAGATGAGAAAACCTTAGGTTTCCCCTTTCGGAGATGCTGGGGAAGCTGTCTTCAAGCCAGGTTTTCTTGATCAGGAATATCTTTAACTTCCTCCCCAGCCCCAGTTTGGACAGCAACAAATCATCCAACTTTAGGAAGGCTATAAAGAAAATTGGATTGGTTGTTCTTGAAGTTTTGTTATAATCAGTTGACTATTTATTGAGTGTTCTGAAGTTTTTGTGTGTTGTGTGTTCTGAGTTTCATAACATTTCTAAACTGCCTAAAGTAACTTACAATATAGTATATAGAAATACTTGTATAAATATAAATCTTTTTTATGTTTCCTTAGACAGCAGATAGAAGCCATCTCTAGCAGTTTATTCCATTATTCTCTGCAGCATATTGATTACTGTTCAGCAACACAATGACATGATATAAAAGTCTACAAAATTGGCTTTTGCTTTACAAGTGTTTAATGCACAAGTTGCACGGAAAGATATATATCTTGATAAGAAGAATTCAGCTCCCAAAAACATTAACATTTAATTTTCTTCAAGGGAGGGACTGTACAAAACACAGGAGATTATATTTCATTATAAGCCTGACCTTTCATATTTAGTCATTTTTCTAGTTTTATTCTAGTTCATGAAATCCATATTTCATATGACTCTTGTTACATCACATACTGCTTCTTTTATTAATGCTAGTGAGAAGCAAATAGCAGAAGCTATCATTTGCTTTGTGAAATAGGATCTTATATTGGTCAGGATAAATGTTAAAAAATGATGCATTTTTATGAGGACAGCAATATTTATTTATTTAAAAGGGTTGTTTTATTTTCAAAATTATTATTACTGGCATAGCAAGATAACATTAGCTTGTTTTGAAATAAACTGTTACAAACAATGCAAAAGTCTTCAAATTTTTTAGCAGTTCAGTGGGACATGTTTACCTAGGAATTAAAGCTTCAAAACTTTTATTTTCCAGCATAGCTTTGGTAAGATCCACATTATTCATCTCTCTTGTCATTAGAATGATCCAGAAATCATTTTGGGAGAACAGGAACAGACTGTGATCTGTTGGCCAAGTTTTCCTTTCCTTTTAAAATACTATCTTTCCCTTTATGCCACTATGAGTGCTTTAATCCATGTTAGTTGCTGCATTATCTTCATTACAGACTAACCCCAACACTTTATTAGCTACTTTGCAGAGACAGGAATGACTTCTCAACTGAATCAGTGGTTATCATGGGCTCTAATCAATATTCTCCCAAAACTCTTGCATCCATTTGATTCTTCATAAACTTCAGTTGGGTGAAACAGTGCATCACAGAGCAACAATAATTGAAGCAACATAAATCTGGTGGACCAGACTACATGACAAAATGTATCCAAAATTTGGGATCCATAACTACCATGGGACTAAAATTTGTCAAAGTTGTGGCTGCTTCACTTCCCAGATACTTTTATTTTTATTTGTCAATTGCTTACAAGATAATAGGTATAAGTAAAAACATAGTTATGAATACATGGATACATATAAGAAAAATAAAAAATATATAAAAGAAACAATAGAACAGGGACGGTAGGCATCTTGGTGCGCTTATGCACGCCCCCACAGATCTCTTAGGAAAGGGGTGAGGTCAATAGTAGACAGTCTAAAGTTAAAGTTTTTGGGGTTTGGGGAAAAAAACCACAGAGTCAGGTAGAGTATTCCAGACATTGACCACTCTGTTGCTGAAGTCGTATTTCCTACAATCAAGTTTGGTGTGATGAACCTTGAGTTTGTATCTACTGTTTGCTCTAGTGTTGTTATGGCTGAAGTTGAAGTATTCATTGACAGGTAGGACATTGCAATGTATGATTTTATATAGTATATTGAGATCGGACCGAAGGCAGCATAGTTCTAGATTTTCTAGGTCTAGAATTTCGAGTCTGGTGGCATAAGGTATTCTACAATGAGTAGAGGAGTGGAGAACTCTTCTTGTGAAATATTTCTGGAGTTTCTCAACTGTGTTAATATCAGATACGTAATGTGGGTTCCAGACTGATGAGCTGTATTCGAGTATTGGTCTAGCAAATGTTTTGTATACTCTAGTTATTAGTGTAATATTACCAGAGAAAAAGCTACATAAGATTAGGTTAACAACTCTTAATGCCTTTTTGGCTACATAGTTACAGTGGGTTCTAGCACTTAGGTCATTTGAGATGAGTACTCCAAGATCCTTGACAGAGTTTGGATCATCAACAAGATCTTGTCTATTCAGTCTGTATTTTATTTTCTGATTTTTTTTTGCCAATATGTAGGACAGAGCATTTATTTGTTGAGATTTGAAGTTGCCATTTGTTTGACCATTCTGATACATAGTCAAGGTCTTTTTGAAGGGTAGCAGTATTGTCTTTGGTGTTGAATAGCTTTACATCCTCAGCGAAGAGAATGCAGTTGCTCTTGATATGATCACAGAGATCATTTATGTAGAGCATGAAGAGAGTTGGTCCTAGAACACTGCCTTGGGGGACACCACTGTTGACAGGTACAGAATTTGATAGGATGTTCCCAATTTTGACCATTTATTGTTTGTTTGACAGGAATGCTTCTATCCAGTAATGCAGGTGTCCAGAGATACCGTAAGATTTTAGTTTTAGTAGTTTGTCACGTACCACTGAATCAAAGGCTTTACAGAAGTCTATGTAGATTGCGTCTATTGCTTTGCCCTGATCGAATTGTGTAGTCCATATGTTTTTGCAGTGTAAGAGTTGCAGATTGCAGGATAGCTTTTTTCCTAAAACCAAATTGTTTATTAGAGAGTAGGTTGTATGTTTCTAAGTAGAGGATAATGGATTGGTTAATAATTGATTTCATGACTTTACAGGTGATGCAGCATAAAGAGATTGGTCTGTAATTTTCAACTAGGCTGGGGTCTCCCTTTTTGAAGATGGGGATGACCATGGCTTGTGACCATAGTTTTGGCAAGGAGCTGGTCCTGAAAGATTTTTCAAAGATAATGCTTAGAGGTTCAACTATGGCAGTGAGTAGCTTTTTAAAGAAGTAGGCACATATTCTGTCTGGTCCAATAGATAGAGATGGTTTTAGATTGTGCAGTGCTTTTTCAACATTGTCTTCTGTAAAATTGATATGTATTAGATCATTGTAGTTGTCTGTGGTTCGACTAGGAAATACTGGGCATGATCCATTGCTGTTTACAAATACTGAGCCAAAAAATATGTTAAAGAGGTTGGCTTTCATAGTGTCGTTGTTGCAGTCTTTACCATTAGGTCCTTTCAGGGATGGGATGGACCTTGAGTCATTTAGTTTGTTGTTTATAAAATTGTAGAAAGCGCGGGTGGAATTGGTGCGTAGGTTTTCTTCTTGTTTAATGTGATAATTGGTACATTCAGTTTTTATCTGGTGGCATAAATTTTTGTATCAGCTTTTGAAGTTGGCAATGTAACCAGATTTGTTTTTCCGCCAGAGTGATCTCTTTTTGGATTGAAGTTTCCTTATTGTTTTGGGTAATTTGTTCTTTCTGGTTTTGGGAGTTGTTAATGGTACATAGCGTTTGATGACTCTTTTGACTTCAAGTAAAAATATGTTTTAATGGTCTTCTACAGTATTGCATCCAGAGAATAGAAATTCCCAATCAAGGGATGAGAGATCGTTGTTTATAAGATCATAGTTGCCTTTTTTGAAGTTATAATTGGGGATTCTGTCATTGTGATGATTTTTGTGTGGACGTATGTTGAGACAAAAGTCAATCATGTTGTGGTCAATGTTGGAAAAGGGTTCTTTAATTTGTGTTCCGTAAATTGAATTCAAACTATTGCAGAAGATGAGATCGAGGCAGTTGTTAAGTCTAGTGTTGTTGGTTACTAGTTGTTCTAGTCCCAGATTTGTTACTGCATTGTACAGGGTTGCATGTGTGGATTCAGTTGAACATTTGTTAAGGGTCCAGTTAATATGATGTAGATTGAAGTCACCAAGAAAGATAAAAGCGTGTGGGCAGGATGCTGCCCATGTTAGTAGTGTATTTAGCTTGTTTGCATGTTCGATGTACATAGATTATGTATTATGATTATAGGTTATGTTCAATGTACATAGATTATGCATGTTGATACACATAGATTATGTGACACAAAGAAAGATGGAAGGGGTATATTACCCTCCCTTCTTCTCTGCTTTCCTCTGGCCTCTACACTCAGTTTGTTGGTAATAAGGTCTGACCAGTGAGTAGTCATTGGCTGCTTTGGAACAGAGACCAAAATTTGAAACGTGTTAATGGTAGTGGCCAGAGAAGGAAGAACAAGGGGATGCTTGTTCTGGTAGGTAGGGCTGGCTGCGGGCATTGGTGAGCCCTCTTTCTCTCTAAGGAAACTGGTCCCTTGAGAACATATCAGAATGTGGGGAAATAGCCCTGAATTGTTGTTGCAATTCAAGAGATCCAGCACTGATTCCTCTTAAGCTTCATGGAACTTTATTTATCTGTTCTTAAGGAAGGCAAGAAGTTTGGGGATATTCCTATATTATAAGCAGAATACAATAAAATAATTAGTTTAAACTCTACACATATGGATTGGATTACTTGTACCTGATGTTACTGTGTGTTCCAGTTGCGTGATTTTCAGCTGATCATCTAAATCTCAGGAAGAAGACAATGGCAAGCTACTGACTTAAATACAGATTCACACACACACACACACACACACACACACACACACACAAAATGATGACATGAAGCAAAGCATACATTAAATGAACACATCTATATGCATAGGGAATGGCTTGATTAGTTAATGGTTTTCCTACTAGCAAGAAAAAAATTGCCAAAGTGTTTGAAATTTTTATATTATAATTCCTTGACTATACAAAGTATTTGCTAAATATCCAGTGCTAAACTGCCATAACTTTGATATAGCTACAGAAAAACAAATAGGACATATTTTTATTAATCTGAGCTTTTAGAAATCTGTTCTTATGATTAACTGCTTTCAATCCAGGCTGCTACCAGATAGACTTGACACTTTGGTAGTTATGTAGCATGTGATCAACAGTCTTGAGTCACCAAAACGTAGTTTATGAATTCCAAATTGACTACTTGCTATCAACAGTATTTTTGTTATCTTAGGATAATCAGTACGTATGTGACAGTGTTTGGATGGCAAATATGTTTTCTGTTTCAGCATTCAGTTCACGTCTATTTACCTATGCTGGTTCTCAAAATTTTTATCTAGAGCCATAATTTCATCAACGTACCTAATATATGAACAAAAGTATTATTATTTTTTAAAAATCTGTGTCTGGACTGTGTCAAACATTCTGAAGTTTCATCCATCCACTGCCACCCCAAATAAGAATGTAAGGCAATGCTCTATTTTTGTTTGGTAATATACACCACCCTAGGTACATAAGGATTTTTTGGGTCAGAGAAGAACATGTCTATATAGTCTATGACAAATTCTAATTGTTCTAAATCAGGGCTGCGGGCCAGTATGCGTCACGTGCTGGCCACGCCCACGGCCGCCTTAGTGAAGGAGGAAAAAGTCACGTCATGCTGCCATGATGACATGAGTTTGACACCTCTGTTCTAAATTGTTAAGGTCCCAAGTGAGATGATGCTGCCTTTCCCAAGGAAGTCATGGGCAGATCCCTGTTTTGAAGATTTGAATTCTTGAAAAACAGCAAGAAAAGCTTAGGGATGTTGCATGTTTTCTGCCTTTTGATAAGGTATTATTTGTTCTATACTAGTGAATATCTATATACAATAGAGATATTCACTAGTAGGTGCAAAGGATTTTTTTTTAAAGGTAAACAATGGCAGCTTGAAAAACTAACCAACTTTTATTATTTATTGTGCCATGCTAATTTAGAAAATTGGAATAATAAAGTTAGCATAAGCATTGTCGAAGCATTGTACTATTATTACTAGAAAATAGTAATACATATTATCTGTTAAGATACAGATAGAGTTTTTTTTTAAAAAAACTGATATTTTATGGTATAAAAATGTGACTATTAAATTACCTCAATATCTGGGAGATACATGTAATCATTGTAAAAAAAAAACCCACATTGATGTATTGATCTTCCTATTACAGAGTTAATTTCTTCGAGCTATTGTGGTTTTAGGAACAGTTTTGTTTTGTTACATCAGGTGAGAATTGCCTCACTCCAATCTGTTCACACCTAAGGTCTTAACACATTCTGGAGTCCTAAAAGCTGTTTTCTCATTTTCAACTGTTCCTGCTCTTTGCAATCCCAGATAAAGGCAATTATGGGTCATGCTAGGTATCTATGGAAGTTCAATTTTAATCCTTCAAATACCACCTTAAATTACTGCATATACATTTCCTATTTATTTTGGTTTGACTTGAAACTGAACAACAAAAGTTATTTTAATTCAAGTAGATATTTTGTAAACTAATTGAAGTAGAATAGCCCTGCAACTATTGATTGGCATAACCAAAAGCAAATAATATTAATGATTGGTAAAATATAATATGAAGAAATGAGTAGGTAGTGTTATTAATCTATTTCATGTAAAGACTAAGAACATATTTTCAAATGCTAAAAGCAATAAAGTACAATAAACAGATACTCTATCTTCTTCCACTGCCTCCACATATGATGTGTATTAAAGCAGATCTCTTCAGAGTAGTACTTAGTTCCTTCTCCCCCAATTAATTGGAGTATTGCAGGGAGAAACATGATATTGATAACACCAGAGGCAAGTGAACAATTTTGGCTCCCTTCTCCTTGAAAAGGCTATTTGGATAACTTATATAGCATTGAGTATGTTTGCCTCACATAGGCAATGCTATGCTCACATAGCATATCCATTTCCACCCTTATTTTTGCATGAGAACTCATACCCCAACTGATTACTTTTACTACCTAATTTTAGCAGTGTAATATTAGGGTACTTGGTAGGCTGCAAATTGAGGGGTTGGCAGCTTCACGGGGTCCATGAGTCATGAGCTGACTATTATTTATCAGACTCATTTTGGATTTATGAGTTGTTGACATGAAAATAATAGCTCTCTTGCCTGCTTGTAATAGCTGCCACAGTCAGCAAAAAATCACTCACAAAACTTCCATTTATCATTTGATGGGGTTTCTCACCATTTACTTGAGCCCTTCTGTGACGATTCATACCATTTCACAATATAAATTTCATAATTATTTTCAGGATAGTTGATATACTTGCAGATGAAACACTGACAACAGTCAACCATCTGTAAAAAAATTTCCCATATGTGATTTTAAAACTATCACAGTGTAATAAATATGGACATTTATATGAGAAATCCTCAAACAATGCTCTTCCAATTGCATTATCACAAGAGATTGTAGTGGTTGTAACATGGCTTTTTAACTCTCTTTGGAGTAGGTGGTTTAACAACATGGTATGTACCATATACATCATACCTGCCAATGTTCCTAATTAATGGTGATACTATATTTGCCTTTAGGCCAGGCCTTGAAAAACAGAACTCCATGACAGCTGTCTGTCTTGAAAGTGGAAGCTGCAGTTTATCTTTATGCAGTTTATCTCTTTAGAGCACATAGACAAACAGCGGCTTTATGCAAATAGGGGGGAAATGAGAATTCAGCAAAATTTGATACTGTTCAGCTACACAAACATACACCCTTTCTACTCTTGGTGTGAGTCACCTTAACCTTCACCTGATTATTTAAAGGAATAACCTGAAGATTATATAAATATGTAAGCCAGGCAGGTTGCTAACAGTGTCCTAGAGAACGTGTTCCTTCTTCCTCTGCTTCCTTCTCTAACTATTAAACCATCTCAACCTCAAGTAACCTTTTGGCAGAAAGGTTGCAAATAAATAAAATAACAATAAATAAACAGTTGTCAGTTGTCCCTCTGAGGATATTTACAAAAATAGCTGGCACCACAAAAAACTAGATATTCTGAGGCAAATGTTACCAAGAAAGAGCTCTTTATTGTATTAAATAGATGAAAGTCTAATTAGTTCTCTATGTGTTATTTCAAAGCCATAAATTTGAATTATCATTTCAATTTTAAGGTCTATAAATCAGAACTGGATAAATCTGTCTAGTTTTATTTACTCAGCTTCTTATGTTTTAATTTTAAAATTATTTCCTCTATATCAGGGGTGGGATTCAAAAATTTTAACAACTAGTTCTGTGGGTGTGGCTTAGGTGGTGGGCATGGCTTGGTGGTCATGTGACTGAGTGGACATGGCTTAGTAGTCATGTTATTGGCTGGGTATGGCCAACTTAACATCACTCACATCGAGGTACACATCTCCTCACCTGGCCTCTCATGACTGTGGGGATGCTGCAACAGTCGTAAGCATGAAAAATCGTCATAAGTCACTTTTTTCAATGGTCACTCCACACAAGCAAAGTACCAGCAAAGGAGGGGAAAAATCTCCAGAGAAATTCCAGAGACAGGAAGTCTAGTCCTACCAAGAATGTAAAAAGTGTTAATGGAGAGGCAGTTTCTGTAAGCAACACCAGAATGTTTCCTTCCTGCCTTCCTTACAGGATTAGGCCAGTAATTTCCTCTAACAACCAGTTCTCTGAACTGCTTAGAATATTAACAACCGGTTCTAACTAATAGGTACGAACTGGTAGAATCTCACCCCTGCTCTATATGTAATTTTGTTTTAAAGTCAGCATGGACATTATGCATGGTTTTGTAAATATTTCTTATAATACATATTTTTATAATATTGCCATTTTTGAAAGAAAAAAAATTTACACCATGAAGTTAATATCTAGTTATTTGAAATATTTATACACCCCTTCCTACTTTTTAAAAATTCAGAGTGGTTTGATAAATTCAACCAAATGTATTCTTCAAATCTACGTGATAGGAATGCTGTAACCCCCTTCCCATAGGGGTACAAGGATCACTAAAGGAGATAATGAAGCAGATTACATGGTGGAATTGACAGCATTTATAGAGCTTTTGCACCAGAGGGATTTGATGGTATCTTCCATCAGTCACTGCTACTGTCATAATTTAAAATCTAAAGGCTGTGAAAACCTGATCTACATTAGCCAGATAATTGACTCTGAAAGTCTGTCTTCAACCAGCTGTACCATAGATGAAGCAAGAGACAGAGTAATTTACTGGGCAGCTCTAGAACTATGTAAAACCCACAGTTTTCTAGTTATTTCAACTAAAAAATATTCACGGAAATGAATGGACAAGACTGAAATAGAAATGGCTACATTTATTTATTTCCCACCTTTATTATTTTTATAAATAATTCAAGTTACCACACACAAGCTAATACTTTTTTACTCTTCCTATTTACTCCACAACAACAACTCTGTGAGGTGAGTTGGGCTGAAAGAGATGACTGCCCAGCTAACTTTCATGACTAAGGCGGGATTTGAACTCATCATCACTTGCTTTCTAGTCTGGTACCTTAAAGTTTAGACCTAACTGGCTAATGTTTTAGAACTGCAAAGCATTATTCAACTACCAGGGACTTATCTGAACCTTAATGATATGTATATACAATAATTCATCAAAGTGTTCATGATCAGCGTTTTTAACTGAGCATAGGTCAAATTTGTCCAAGTTTGTCAGTTTGGATTATTAATGAAAGGTTCAATAATCATCTAGAAAACTGGTTCTATCTAATTTTCAAAGCCTGGATACTATAATGATTTGGCCAAGTACAGCACTGAAATGAAATTTTGCTTTGCAGTTTAAAATTAAAATTGATAGATTATTATCCTTCCACATAAGAAATAAATAAACATAGCCATTTTAAATAGATTGCCCCAATCAAAAAGAAAAACACACCAAGCTGCACTAGCAAAACGCAAGGGCTTTTGCAAGTGGCCAGGCATTAAATGAAATCAGCCCAAGGGCAGGTGGTGGACGTTCCTTTCCTCCCTCCCCATGATAAAAATGGAGATGAGTGTACCCAAGGCAGATATTTGAGTTGAGAAGATAGGTATATTACATGCTGTGCATGATAGGGGGCATATTCTTTCAGAATATGTTTGTAAACCCTTTTCAATTTTTTTTAAATAAAACTTTTTAAGGGATACTTGACTAAATTTGATGACAACATTGACTTTTGGTTTTGGGGCATTTTTGTTTGTTCAGTCTTCTTCTTAGAAACATTCTTTAGCAGTTGGGGCTAATACACTAACATTTTATTTTATTTTTTATAGGTAGCTGAATCACTAATGTAGTAATGCTTCCATAATGTGCATACAAAAAGTTGATCCAATATCAGAGATAAATTATGATCATATGCAAGTCTGGGCTTCTATTACATCTCGTAGGCATTTGAATAGTCTAGGATAAATTACCAATATTTTGTTTTACAGAAATTAGGAATATTTAACTGCCCAGAGCCACCTTATAAGGGAGATGGGTAGTGTTATGTCCTGAGGACTCAAGGAGTTCTCACTCAGGTCCACTCACTTGTGTGGGCGATATTCCCCCATTCCCATTGGTTGGTTCTCCCCAGCAGCCAGCTATAAAAGCAGGCTGCGGGGTCCAACCGGTTGCTGATTGCTGCGAGCCAGTTCCAGGCTTGGCAAGCACGGTCAGCCCTTTATTTGTAAAATAAAGTACTGTTGCACTCATGCTCTGGTTCAGCCTCTCATTGCTCAAACTTAACACTGGCGACGAGGATGGGATGGCTACCAGATGCACCTTGCAACCGCTGAGTCACTAGCCACCGATCCGCAGCCCAGAGAGAGCGATCGGCTGGCGATAAGGGAAACGCTGATCCGCAGCCAGAGAGAGCGGTCAGCCAACAAAACGAGCGATCAAAAAGAGCAAACGCTGATCCGCAGCCAGAGAAAGCGGTCTGATTCAAAAAGTTAGAAGCGTCTGTAGCCGCTTGTTAGCCCCGCTACGGGGAAAGTGAAGTGCTGCGAGCCGCAGCCGCTCTGCATTTGGCGCGAAATTCAAACGGGTGTCATTTGAATTTCGAGCCAGTAGGAATCACAGCACAGCGCTGTAGAGAGTCACTAACGCCCACTTTTTTTGGCGCGAATCAAGACACCTCCAACGGCTAGCAGCCAACGTGGTAACCCAGAGAGAGAAGAGAGGGTAGCAAAAAACCTCTCCAGAGCTGATATCACTAATAACTCACGAGCGCTCGTAGTCCCAGAGAGATTTTTTCCGCAGGTAGCCCAGCCGTTCCAGCACCATGAGTTCCAACCCAGTATTCCCGGCGTTTAAACCAGACGAAGAGAAGTGGGAATCGTATAAGAACTGCTTCAATCATTACATCGATGCGGTCGGCCTGGCGGACGCGGGAGAGCATCGGAAAAAATCCTATTTCCTAATCTACTGCGGAGCCACCGTTTACGATACCGCCGCAGCACTCGTAGCGCCGAGAGAATTGAAAAACGTTCCGTGGTCCGAGTTGCTTGAGATCCTCACTAACCACTACGCTCCCAGGCCTTCACAAATTGCCAGGAGGTTCACGTTCTGTATGAGGAAGCAATCTAGTAAGGAGACCATCAATCAATATATGGCCGCCTTCAGAACAGCAGCCCTGCACTGCGGGTTTGGAACATACCTGGAGGACATGCTCCTCGATCAATTAGTTTGTGGGGTCAAGGATCTCAACCTACAGAGACGCCTGCTAGCAAAAAAAGACCTCAACCTCGCGCAAGCGGTCGAGGAGGCCCTAGCAGCCGAGCTAGCAACGAACTCAGCCACCGAAATTCAGGGCCCAAGTGCCAAGCTAGCATCGTTCCCAGTCCATTCCAAAGAGGTGGAAGCGGAAGAAACCCACAACGATGAGAACGATGTCCACCGCCTCACCAATGACAGACGGTCGCAGGTAGGGGCCAAACAAGAATACACCGGTCCACCCAAGCACATCACATTGTGCCTAGCCTGTGGGGGATCACATCAAAGGGCCACCTGCAAGTTTAAAGGAGCCGTTTGCAACAACTGCCATAAGAGGGGGCACATTGCGAGAGTCTGCCAAGCCCCCCAAAGCGCTGCACACAGACCCCCATCCTCGCACTCGGGACCACAGAGGCAAGTATTAAACTGTCGCACGCACCGCCTTGCCAGGCGTACTTGCCACACTGTTAGTAAAATTTCTCTCTCCGTTTCCCTAGAAGGTAAACCGTGCCACATGGAGGTTGACACAGGGTCAGCGCTCTCAATAATCTCGTGGAACACCCTCAAGAGACTCCACCCCAGCCTATCTACTACCCGGCTTCAGAGATGCCAGTTCGGTCTGAAGGACTACCAGGGGAAGGCCATTCCCGTGATCGGCAGAGGCAAGTTCTTTGTCAGTTTTAGAGCTTTTAAAGGCCACCTACCTCTAGTGGTAGTTAACGGCAATCTACCCACCTTATTGGGGCTCGATTGGTTTCCCCACCTCGGCCTAGGGTTAACAGGAGTCCATGCTGTCTCAACCTCAGACACTGACTCCTTATTCGCTGACTACGCAGATGTGTTCAGCGAGGAGCTGGGGTGTTATAATGGAACCCCCATCTCGTTCATCGTTGACCCCCAGGCAGTCACAATCAGATTAAAACCACGTAGAGTTCCATTTGCTATTCGACCAAAACTAGACGCTGAATTGGATAAACTACTAAAACAAGGGGTCATTGAGCCAACAGATTTCGCCAAGTGGGAGACGCCCATTGTCACACCCCTCAAAAAAGATGGTAGCCTGAGAATTTGCTCGGACTACAAGACAACAATCAATAAATATTTACAAGTTAGCGCCTACCCTGTGCCCATCATTCAGCACTTATTGCACACATTTGAACCGGGCAGTATTTTTGCTAAATTGGACATGTCTCAAGCATATCAGCAGTTCCCTGTTGATAACCAAACAGCGGAACTTCAGACCATCGTCACTCACAGGGGTGCCTTCCGATGCAAGCGTCTCCAATTTGGCGTAAGTGTTGCCCCGGGTATTTTTCAGTCCCTCATGGAGCGGATTTTACAGGGCCTCCCTGGTGTAGTACCCTACTTCGACGACATCTTGGTCTCGGCCAGGGACAGACCCCAACTCTTCCAGAGAGTGCGAGCAGTGTTAGAGAGGTTCAGACAGCATGGCCTCAAGTTAAAAAAAGAAAAATGCGCCATTGCCACGAGACAGGTGGACTTTCTGGGTTATAAAATTGACACCTCTGGCATTCACCCCCTGGAGTCCAAGGTTAGGGCGATCCACGAAGCTCCCACACCGACCTCCAAAACGGAGCTACAAGCTTTCTTGGGGCTGCTAAACTTTTATGCATCCTTCTTGCCCCATAAAGCCTCAGTAGCCGAACCCCTACACAGATTACTAGACAAAAAGTCACCATGGCACTGGGGGCACAAAGAAGACCAGGCGTTTAACGCCGTCAAATCACTACTTACGTCAGAGGCAGTGCTCATCCAATTTGACCCCAACCTTCCTTTAGTACTGGCAGCAGTCGCATCCCCTTTTGGAATTGGGGCGGTCCTTAGTCACCGACTCGCCAATGGCACCGAGGCCCCCATCGCCTTTTTCTCCAGGACGCTCTCGGCCATGGAGCGAAATTACAGCCAAATAGACAAGGAAGCCCTAGCAGCTGTTGCAGCCGTGAAAAAGTTTCACGAATTCCTTTTTGGCCACTTCTTCGAACTGGTCACCGACCATAAGCCCCTCCTGGGCCTACTGGCCGGCGACAAACAGACACCTCAAGTCCTCTCCCCTAGGATGACAAGGTGGACACTTTTCCTAGCGGCCTACTCATACAAACTTATTCACCGCCCGGGCAAAACTCTATCCCACGCCGACGCTCTCAGTCGCTGCCCCTTACCCGCTCCGGCTGAAGACCCAGCTCCTGTCAATGCCATTTTCGAAATCACCCAGTTGGACCTGCCCATCACCGCCCTTGACATCGCCGCTAAAACCAAGGCAGACCAAACGCTCGCCCAGGTGCTCGACTGGGTGAGGAGGGGGTGGCCGGGAGGCAACGTTGATAACAAATTCGCACCCTTTAAGACTCGCAGGCAGGAGCTGTCCAGTTTGCAGGGTTGTCTACTGTGGGGCACTCGAGTGGTCATTCCGACCTCGCTGCGTACCCGAGTCCTGGAGGCGTTGCACGAGGGACACCCCGGCATTGTGAGAATGAAGGCGTTAGCACGCAGCTACGTGTGGTGGCCGGGTCTAGACGAGGACATTGTCAATTGGGTAAGTTCCTGCAGCACTTGCCAGGAATCCCGTCCTGCTCCCCCCATCGCCACCCCTACCAGATGGGAGAGCGCCAGCGCCCCTTGGTCTAGAATCCATATCGATCTGGCCGGCCCCGTGCATGGAAAGATGTTCCTAGTGGTCGTGGACGCTTATTCCAAATGGATAGACGTGGCACAGCTATCCACGACCACCACACTAGCAATCACCAACGCGTTAACGCGCCTGTTCGTTACACATGGACTACCCGACTCCTTGGTCTCCGATAATGGCCCACAGTTTGCATCAGTAGAATTCAGCCGTTTTGCAGCCAACCTAGGCATTCGCCACATTTTCACAGCCCCATTTCACCCTGCGAGTAATGGGTTGGCTGAAAGGGCCGTCAGGACCACCAAAGAGGCTCTCGCTAGGTTTGGCAGAGATGACTGGCACCACAAACTCTCATGGTTCCTGATGAGCCAGCACTCAACCCCCTGTGCAGTCACCAATAAGTCCCCAGCGGAACTTCTGATGGGCCGGCGCCTGAGGACTGTATTAGATAGGCTGCACCCACAATACTGCCCTGACTCTCCCCTCGCTTCCACTTCGGGGGTTAGACATTTTATGTTACAGGAGCCGATATTCGCAAGGAATTTCGCTGGGGACCCACTTTGGATTCCGGGCGAGGTCATCGCCGTCACCGGGCCGAGATCGTATAGAGTCAGGCTGGAGGATGGTCGCGTCTGGAGGAGACACGTAGACCAACTCAGAAGGCGCCTCAGAAACCTCGCAAACAAGAATCCAGAGTCTCCAGTCGAAGGGGAACCGTCTCATCCGCCGCCCAGCCACATCGCACCCTGCGACCAGTCTGCGCCAGCGGTCGTTCCGGTCAGCCCAAACTCGGACAACAGCGCCCCGAGAGTTGACCAGCCTGATCCAACCCACGAGAGCTCGACCCCAGTAACCAACCCGGTGGTTTCCGAGGATGCCCAGTCCGGAGAGAGTGTTGGCGACACTATACCGGCTCAACCGTCACAGACTGATACCAAACAGACAGACAATGTTCCCGAGTTGCGCCGCTCCGGGCGCCAACACAAACCCCCCGTCTACCTCAAGGACTATGCATGTTCGCATCTGGGGGGAAGGGGTGTTATGTCCTGAGGACTCAAGGAGTTCTCACTCAGGTCCACTCACTTGTGTGGGCGATATTCCCCCATTCCCATTGGTTGGTTCTCCCCAGCAGCCAGCTATAAAAGCAGGTTGCGGGGTCCAACCGGTTGCTGATTGCTGCGAGCCAGTTCCAGGCGTGGCAAGCACGGTCAGCCCTTTATTTGTAAAATAAAGTACTGTTGCACTCATGCTCTGGTTCAGCCTCTCATTGCTCAAACTTAACAGGTAGCATAACATTTTAATAAAAAATGGTTTTAAATAGAGATTATACTTGATCAGAAATAAGAATATGATACAGAGGTTAAGATGAAACAGCTTCAAGTTCTGATTCAGCTCTATTCAGAGATAGCTATAGGTTGGGTCTGAAAACTGCATTGGGGCATCATGAAGGAAACTCTCATAGCTGACTGTGATATTATTATCATAGATGAAAAGAAATCAATATTTTTGTCAATAAAAATATGCTATTTTTACAAAAGCTTGCCAAGAATTTGCTAAGTAAGCCAATCACTCTCTTAGTTTACCTACCTTTAGGGCTTTGTTCTGGGGATCAAATGATGATGTCTCCATATATGCCTAATTTTCATCTTTATATTATTGGGAGAAACAATCCTTTCCTGAAAGAGAACCCAACACCAACCATTTTCCATCTATTATTACATAAATGGAACAGCAGAAGAAAGCCTCTTGACAGAAAGAGAATGGTTGAGACAAGGGGAGAAGTCAAGTGGGGAATTAGTCTAGAATCCTTACATGGACACAAATGCATTGATTGCTTTTGGTCTTTATCTAATCTGGCTCAGGTGCAAACTTCCAGTCTGGGAAGATTCCTGTGAACTATGCATGAGCAATAAAGTAGCTCATTACATTCTTTACATGTGGGTCTGGATGAACTTAAGGCACAAATGCCCAGATCCAGACTGGTTCTAGGTGTAATTTCAGAACATATTGTGACACCAAAAAGGCATGGATATGCCATTTATAATCTGCATTCTATATCAGGTTTATAACCTCAACTCTGAGCCTTAGTTACTCACTAAGCTTGTAATCCCCATTTTTGCTTTTAAAAGACAGGCCTTGCAGAGATGCAGATGATTTAGATCACTGTTTTTCAACATTAGCAACTTGTGATTGGCTGGCTGGGAAATCTAGGAGTTGAAATTGAGTCACTTTAAAATTGCTAAGAAACACTGATCTAGAACTTGCATAAAGCCAAGAGTATGTGCATAAAATCTATTCTCTAGTATTCCTCCAATTATTTCTTTGTTTATTTAATTTCTATAGCTGCCTATATCAACCAGCAACTTTCCTATCTTAGTGGGATTTTAACAATCTCTTTATTGACTTATATTCCATGTTTCTATGGAACTTTTACAGTATATTTTAAAGTTATTATAAGCTTTTGTTTTTATTGTACTTGTATTGAACTTGTTTATTGTAGTTTTGACTTATGTTATGGTTGTGCTGTTTTAGCACTTGAAAATCACATGGCGTTTGGGGAGCTAGGAAGTTTGAATAATTTTTTTATATGAAATAAACCAACATGAACCCAATGATGAGAATGCACTTATTTTTCACATGTGGAATGTCTGTTCATATTATTGGATAGTTGCTGGGAGGAGTGAGATGAATTAATTTATCCAGTTTATAATTTTTAGTTAATGATGATAATGAAATGGGCTCTGTTTCATTAATGGCAAAGACGGGGTTAATTCGTGTTTTTTAATGTTCCATTTTTGAAGTACATATGGTCTCCAAAAATCAAAGCCCAGGATCTTCACAATTTTTAGAAAATGAGAAAACCACAAGTCATTTTTAACTAATTCTTCCATGCCATGTTACTGATTTTACAAGGTAAAGCTTAAAAAACAGGTGGTTTTAGTTAAATATATGTTGTAACTCCTAGGTGATTTCTTTTTTAAAAAAAATAGTATTTTAGAGGTCAAGATTCAAAGTACACTAATAAAGTATTTCAGTTCTTTTTTGCAAATCAGCATTATGTTTAGAGATATTTTAATTGATATATTAATTATGAACAGTCAAAATGATAAAGGGATATTAGACTTAAATATTCAGTCTCTGATATGCTAAAAATTGAAGTTGATTGAATGACAAAGACTAAAATGTAGCTTAGAAAGACTTTGCCTTTGAGCATACGTACTGGAACATTTGTCCTATGAAGTTTTATTTACTATTACTGCTGTTTTGAACTATCTTGGTATGGTGTTAAGGCATCAGGCTAGAAACTAGGGCACGTATAGTTTTGCCTTAGGCGTAAAGCCAGCTGGGTGATATTAAGCCAGTCATTTTGTCTCAGCTCTGGGAAAAAAGTAATGGCAAATCACTTCTAAAAAAGTCTTGTCAAGAAAACTGCAGTGATTGTCCATGCATTCACCAAGAGTAAAAAATTGTCTCAGAGACATTAAATCAGTCATGCTTTTATGCTGCTTCCTGCTGGATTATTAGTTCCATGTTTTTGCAATTGAATGTTAACACATACATTAATTCTTATTTTAACATTAGCATTTTTCAGCCATCAGATATATAGGTAAATTACAGTGTGGAAGCATGACCAGAATGTTCAGATGTTGGTAATTAACACATATTTATGATGGTTGAAGTGTCCTGTGGTTGTGTGATCACCTTTTGTGGTATCCTGACATGCAAAGTCAATAGGGAAGCCAGATTCACTTAACAACTGTGTGATTAATTTAACAACAGCAGAGATTCACTTAACAAATGTGGTAAGAAAAATTGTAAATTGGGACAAAATTAACTTAATAAATTTCTCACTTAGCAACATAAATTTTGGGCTTAATTGTGATCACAAATTGAGGACTACCTCTATAATAAGAACTGCTTATCCTCATTTGCCTATATCATACTGGTTACAACACACATGTTCATTTATTATTTTTATTATAAGATAGAAGGCATCCACAAAAAGTCTCCCTGAGCTCTCAAAAGGGCCAGAAATAGTTTGGGATTATCAATTTTGGACCCTTTTTAAACTTATGTGTATGACTGCATTCCCACTCACGCTAACAGTACTATTGCTAAATTTGCAGATGCTACAACAGTGATGGGACTTATCTCCAGGGGGGATGAATCTGCCTACTGAGATGAGGTGGACTGGTTGCTTTCATGGTGTGGAAACAAAAGCTTGGTCCTCAACACCAATAAGAGCAAGGAAGTTATAGTGGACTATAGAAGGAACAGATCAGACATCCAGCCCTTGCTTATCAATGGAGACCGAGTGGAGCAAGTGGCCAGTTTTAAATTTCTGGGTGTTACCCTAAAAGAGGACCTGAGCTGGGGTGCTCACATTGCAGCACTGGTCAAAAGGGCCCAGCAGATATTATATTACCTGAGACTTCTCAGAAAACAACAACTGAATGAAAAACTGCTGGTGACCTTCTACCGCTGCACCATAGAGAGTATTTTAACTTACTGCACCTCTGTATGGTTTGCCAATTGCACAGTGGCAAATAGGAAAGCAGCCCAGAGAGTTAGCCTCATTGCCCAGAGGATCATTGGTTGCCCTCTCCCTCTACGGAAGAGCTTTATAGCTCCCGCTGCCTTAAGAAAGTTCAAAACATTCTCAAAGATCTATCTCACCCTGGGCACCCTTTTTTGAACTATTACCATCTGGCAGATGGTAAGGAATAATAAAAACAAGGACAAATAGGCTGAAAAACAGCTTCTATGCCAGGGCAGTAGCTCTTTTGAATTCTGCTGTATAGCTCAGTGTTGCGGTGTGGAGTTTTTTGGTTCAATGTGTGGAGAGTGAAGGATGTGTGTTTATGTTTCTTTTCATGGTCATGGTTATAATGTGCACTGAAGATTTTGTTGTATGAAATACAATGACAATAAAGTAAACTAACTAACTAGAGATACATTAGCAACAGCAACAGGACTTAAACTTATATACCACTTCACAATACTTTGCAGCCCTCTCTAAGCAGTTTACAAAGTTAGGATATTACCCTCAACCATCTGGTCCTCATTTTATCAGCCTTGGAAGGGTGGAACACTGAGTTTAACCTTGAGCCAGTAAGAATCAAACTCCCAAATTACTGGCAGCTAGCAGTCAGCAGAAATAACCTATAGTAATGCATTCTATCCACTATGCCACCATGACTCTTAAGGATAGCATTGTGATTAGTTTGCCCCCACTCCCAAACCCACTGCTCCAATTCCCATTCTTAAAAACAGTCAACATCAGATTGTCAAACAATTATTTTGAACTGCTGTGGTAGCATTAAAGATGGGAAAAGAATAGGTTGCATTCCACAGATATCCCATATTTATTCCCATCATTGGTTTTCAAAGAAAGGAAAATTACTGAAATTATTTTGCCCCAAAACTGAACCCAGGATGCTGGAAAACCAGAAATAGAATGCTTGGAGTCTGCACATGTCTCTTGGCCTCTTGAAATGATACTGTTGGCATATGCACAGGTGATTCAAAAGTGTGCTGATATAAGGCTGTTGTGGTGGTGCTGTATTTGTCAACATATTACTATATAATTTGGTTATCCAAACTGATTACCACAACAAACCCTTGGAGATCTTAAATGGAGTAGTACTCAGTCATACTAAATTTAACAACAGCATTATGTACATACAGTGGGTTTGCTTATTACTGATTTAAACTGTAATTTTTTACTAATTTTTAAATAGTTATATTGATTTCTTTTTAACTGGGATGGATGTACATCTGTAATAGGTTATTTTTTATTTGTTGATTTTATTATGGGCATATTTTGTAGATGTGGAATTTGAAAAATGAAAAAAAAAGCTTCAAGAAGGAATTTGAAACATGTACTTTTAATGAAAAATAAACAGCATGTCTCATTGTGAAAATCTTGAATAAATTAAAAAAAACATTATTGTTGCCTTATAAAGATTGCTCCATTTATGGTAGTACATAACATTTTATTACAGTATACCACTTCAACATTTCTGCCAGAAGAAAATTATACAATTCCATGGCCTCTTTTATTACTTGCATTTTCATGAATAAATAAGATATAAAGCGTTAAATAGCTATGGTTTGAAAAGTATGGGTTAAAAAAATAAATATTGTGAAAATATGTACACACAATATATTAAATATGCTGTGGCATTTCTCCTGCATTATTTTTTGTACCCAATATACAAGGTGGTATTTCTGTTCTAATATAATCAGTAAAAATGTGCCTGATGATACTAAAGTTTTTGTAGTGTTTAAATATAACAGTAAGAAATTCCTCATAGAGGAAATGTTTGTTCTTGTTTCTCCTCTTCTGTATATCCCGCACAGCTATGTGCTCTTTTAAGAAGTGAAGCTGGGGACAGAGGGGTGGGCGAGAGAGAAGTAGAATATTCCTGATAAACACATGCCCTTGTTCATGTCTAATAATTCTAGCAGCTGATGAATTCTATTGCTCAGGGATTTAGCTATGTAAATCCATCTGTTTAAAGCTTCACACAATTTTATAAGAGCAAAGTCCTGCATTGTGCTTCCCCAAACAATTGATAGAGGGGTTTTTTTTGGTCATACTGTCTTCGATTTGGGCTTTTCTTTTCTAAAGAAATAATAAGAAGCATTTCCAAGTGTAAAGGAAAACGGGACTTTGGAAATCATTAAATCATGTGGATCTGAAACAACAATAACAACAACAAGGATGGGGAAAAAAAACCCTTGTACTGCAATTGTAAAGGTGAAATGCAGACACTGAGAGAAAGGGAATATATCTTCTGCATGCTATTTGCATTTGCTCAGTTAAAAGCTGGCAAGGCTGATTTAATAGAAGCTTGCCAGGAATCAAAGCAATAAGTCAAGACAGGTCAGAGCAGTTCATTTGTGGATCACTCAAAAGGTTGTAAAGCAGTCAGAGTACAAATCACATAGATGTTCTCTCATTATGCAATCTGCATTAAACCATAGAGGACCTACACTAGTCCCTTTCATTAATATGCAATCAGAAGAGTCTTTCATTGCTTTGTGTCATTAAAGATTTTAATTGCTGTTCTCAAGCATGTTATGGAATTATAACCCTTTACAGACCTTCCAAATGTAATATATAGAATCAGTGGCAAATATTTTAATCATTGGTCCAAATATGTCCACCCCTTTCCGGTACACAAAGTTTGAAAACATTTGAGATGTCAGATTTACTGTTATATTTATTTCTTTGAAATGACGTCCATTTCAGCTTTGATGAGTTTCATCAAAGTAAAATGACAATAACAAAAAAGCACAACAGTAAAATTATCTAAAAACTAGATATTTATCCATTATGCAGGTATTTGTATTCCAGCCAGTCTGGTGCAATGGTTAAAGGGGCTGGGCTAGAGACCAAATGTCTGTAAGTTTAAGATCTTTTGGGGGCCTAAAGCCCACTGAGTGACCTTAGGCCAATTCCTTCTAAGAAGAAGGCAATGGCAAATCACTACTGAAAAATGTTGTCAAAGAAACTGCTGTCTCTTGTCCAGGAAGTCCCTAGAAGTGAAAATTGGTGCAAAGGTTCATTTATATTAGGCCAAGAAATCAAAAGTTGTTTTGCATCAGCCTTCAGCTCCTATTTCTTAGGTATCTGCTATGTTTTGAAAGACATAATATATTAATATCATTCTACTATATGAGCTAATATGGTAATACATTTAAACAGTTACTAGCTTAATAGCACCATAATTTAAAAAAAAAAATCATTAGACAAAAGGGAAGGCTCATAATGGGATCTACCCATAACGGTGGCATTTTGATTTGGGGCTAAAGGAAACATACTGGATATTTCATATCCAACTGAAGTTAGTTTTTAGTATATTATCCATTTTAAGTAATATTTTATCTTCCAATAAAAGAGAGGGGGAGGGAGGGAGGAAGAGATAGAGAGAGCAAACTGTATTTTCCATTTTTGTCCTTGGTTTCTGAAAGAAAACTTAGACACTAATTGGTCCCTGGCATATAGATAAAAATCCTATTTAAATAATGTAAGAGAGAAAAAGATGTTTCTCTCCTTCTAGAAAGTTGTGGTAATGTTTACTGACCTGCTGTTGATATTTACCTTGACACCCCATTCAGTCATCAGAATAAATATCTGTATTGGGTTTCATTTCTATTTTATCTTGTATGATTTATGATGTTATTGCAAAAACAATATTAGGTTTTAAATACCAAAACAATATTTAGGATGAAAATAGGCACTAATCATGGTTTGAAAAGGTTGAATGCTTTGATTCATGTTACTCACTGAATCTAGCAATTTGTATACTCAAGTATTTGCCTTTCAAATCCATGTCTCACTAATTGCAAACAATATGCTTTGTAATATTTGTAAAAGTAAATCTGAGGGACTGGAATTAGGAGGAGGAAAATATATAAGAAATTGCTTGGAATGAATATCTAATATTGATTGATGTTTTTTTAACATGAGGTTTATTATTTATATAACAAGGTGACAAAAATGTATTGTCTACAGTCCAGCATAATATCATGTGCTTAGCAATTATACTTAATCTTATATTCAATTATATTTTCAACTCACTCTTTTCTTGCTGAATATGTGGGGGGAAAGATTATAGCAAGATATTGTATCAATATATAAAATCAATTTTAATCATTAGATTAAATGCTTCTTATTCTTTTGTTAGCGGAGCAGTAGCCTCTGCTATACTAAATTATATATTTTTGTCTTGAGAAACATTACTTTGTCTAGTATATTAACCCTTAAATCTTTGAAAGTTAAAAAAGAGACAAGAAAATTTATCACAGATGATAGACAGAAAGAATCTTTTCCAGTTCTATAACTGGTTATTGTTGGTAGCCTGAGAACCCATTCTTCCTTTTGTCTTCTTTGTGGAATATCCCATTATCTTATGAGAAGACAGATGATCAGAGTAATGCAGTTAGAAAATAATCTATAATAAGTATAAACTGCATCTATAATTAATAATTCTCTGTTGGTAGTTTGAATTTTACATCAAAAATTTTTTTTGTATCATCGTTGAATCAAGATTCTTTCAGAGGATGGTTGATGGGTTTCATATATTGAAGACTGACATCTACACTTATGGAGTAAATTACTCATGCACCATAGGTAATAATTTCAGAGATATTTCCTTACTTAAGCAGAGAAACAAAATAACGATGTATGTCCAAAAAAGCAGTGGGAATGACTTCTGTCTTCCTATAGGGGGAGCAGGTCAGGAATGGTGCTTGGGCCATGCCAGTGGTCCATGCAGGTCAGGGAAGACACACATGGGGCAGCACAGATCCAGGAGGGCCTATAGGCATATGCAAGAGGTGCTGTATGAGTCAGGGAGGTCATGCATAGGTCAGGTGGGTGTGCTGAGAAAGCACATGGTTTCCTTTCTTCCTGTTCCTTTCCCTTTCTTCTCTTCCTTTGGTACAAAAATAGTTGCTCTAAGATGCCCTGTTTTGCCAATTAAAGGTCATGGTGTTAATTTTAGTAGTATATAGATGATATGAAAGCAAGTTATAGAGTAGACATGTGTTTCTTTAGCAATCCATTTTGGTATTATGTTAACCCATATCCTTAGATTTTGGCTTGCTATAAACATAAAGCTAGATTTTGTGACTTGTCTGGCATAGAAAAAACATAGTTAGAATAAACATTAATATTTTGTGATACCTGAAGGATTTGCATGATATTGATTCTGAACTTTTATGTGCCTACATTGTGAGGCATTCTATAATCTAGTAAATTAAGTATCTTTGAAAATGCCATATGGATAGTTCTTGATTTACAAAAGTTGCTTAGTGAATGTTCAAAGTTATGACAGATTCGTCCAAGCCCTACTAATGACCCAGTTTTGAAGTTATAGCCACTGTAGCACCCCCCATGGTTATTCACTCGTATGACTGACTTCATGGATGCTGTATAACCCCTTCACTATCTTCTCCTATCTGGCCAGATTGGGTCCCCATAGTCCTTGAATCTGCTTCCCATCCCAGAAGGCCTTATCCCCTTATCCTCATTTCCCTTTTGAAGATCTCTGAAGCTTGGATTAGAGAATGTGGGCAAGATGTTCTCTTTCTGGGTTGCATGGCATGATCCATTTTTTAGGGTAGCTTAGGTGAATTATGGGTACTCTGAAACTGGTGGCCACTTCCAGGATTGTGTCATGTGGTCCAGGAATAAAGTGGCTCACTCTGCTTCCCTTACAGGAGCTCCAGACTGCTGCAGACTGCAGTTCACATCGGGGAGCAAAGCAAACTTCTTTGTTCCTGGGCTGCACAGTACAATCCCAAAATTCTATAGTACTTTATCAGTGCAACAAACATTCTAGTTTGCTGTATAAACTCTGGCCCCAATATCCCTTTAGTAAAAGGTATTTGCAATTTTGCAATCCAAAATTATTGGATACAAGATGGGTGGAAATACATTTCATAAATAAATAAAGTTTATATAGTTTAATGTCTTTAGTAAGCATACTTAGAGAATAATCTTAAATATAGATCCTAAAAATTGAACATCTTGCCAGTTTTTCCAATATTTAATGTATGAATAAACTCTTATTCTTTTTTATTTAGAAGAGCATATTTATAGCTTACAGTTGAGCTATGTGGTCCTTGGCACCCACTGTTTTCTTGCATACATTTTTCTTGTATATATTTCATTACCAAACTAGAGAATAGCATCCATGCTGTTCTTTTTTTGTTTTATTCCTCTTCATTTTATTTTTCTTCCTTCTTCCCATTCATAATCAGTAGCCCCTGTAGCTGTTTGTATAGCTTTTGCCATTTAGAATAGAATAGAATAGAATACTTTATTGGCCAAGTGTGATTGGACACACAAGGAATTTGTCTTGGTGTAAATGTTCTCAGTGCACATAAAAGAAAAGATACATTCATCAAGAGTCAAGAATCATAAGATACAACACTTAACAATAGTCATAGGGTACAATAAGAAATCAAATCATACTAGGAAGCATCAAAATAAATCATTAGGATACAAGCGACAAAGTTACAGTCATACAGTCACAAGTGGGAGGGAATGGGTGATAAGGATTGATGAGAAGATAGTAGTAATAATAGTGCGGACTTTGTAAATAGTTGTACAGTGTTGAGGGAATTATTTGTTTAGCAGAGTGATGGCATTCAGGAAAAAACTGTCCTTGTATCTAGTTGTTCTGTGTGCAGTGCTCTATAGCATCATTTTGAGGGTAGGAGTTGAAACAGTTTATGTCCAGAATGTGAGGGATCTGTAAATATTTTCACAGCCCTCTTTTTGACTTGTGTAGTATACAGGTCCTAGATTGAACGCAGGTTGGTAGTAATTGTTTTTTCTGCAGTCTTAATTATACTCTGAAGTCTGTATCTGTCCTGTTGGGTTACAGAACCAAATCAGACAGTTATAGAGGTGCAGATGACAGACTCAATAATTCCTCTATAGAACTGGATCAGCAGCTCCTTGGGCAGTTAGAGATTTCTGAGTTGGCACAGAAAGAACATTCTTTGTTGTACTTTGTTGTGTGACATTTTTGATGTTAAGTGTCCATTTTAGGCCTTGTGATATGATAGAACCTAGAAATTTGAAGGTTTCTACTGTTGATACTGTATTGTCTAGTATAGTGAGAGGTGGCACTATGGGAGGGCTTCTCCTAAAGTCTACCACCATTTCTATGGTTTTGAGTGTGTTCAGTTCCAGATTGTTCCGGTTACACCACGAGGTAAGTTGTTCAATCTCCTGTCTGCATGTGCATTCATCGTTGTCTTGAATGAGACCAATCACTGTTGTATCATCTGCAAACTTTAGCTTCTGAAATTAATTTTTTTACAAAGTTCCTCTGAACATTACTTACCTCTCTCTTTCATCACTTCATTATTATCTATATTTTCCCATTTTCATTTACTTATTTGGCTGGCTATTCCTCTTTCTATATAGTAAGAATGAGCTATGGTATTAATGATCTATCTTTAGATATGCTGGGAAAAATAATAGGTTTATGGTTACTAATAAAACTTAACTAGAGATTAAATACCTGGAGAGTTTTAGCAGAAACAAATGTATGATAGCTACCAAAGTTCTCCTTGTAGTTTAATTTATGAAAGTAGTAGGTCTTCTTGAAAAGAGTTTCTTTCTTCCAAGCCATCATCACTAAAGATTTTAAAGAGATTATTTATCAACCTTGTATAAATGTATTTTAATTGTTTACTTCTTCCTTAAAACTATGGTTACTGGCTGACCTCATCAGTTTATGCCACATTGTTTTTCAACTGCACTTCATGTTTGAAAATGTCTTCCTGAATTGTGTTATTGGCAACTCTAGTCTGCTATAGTTTCCGCACTAGCATCTCACTTCTGAATTAGTTACTATTATTTAGGCTGACCTTTTCAATCTCTCTGTCCTTCCTTCCTTCATCTATGTGGAAAACTAGAACTGCCTGTTCTATCCACAGTTTTTGTCCTACAAGCTCCTTAAGTTCTAATGAAAGATATTTGGCTTATTTATTCATATAGTCTAGTGTTCCATGACATGTTGGCTGTTGTATTTTGTTCAATCTTATTCTTTCAGGAATATATGCTAATTGGTTTTGTTGCAACCCTGTAAAATAGAAAGATGGAAGAAGAAGAAGTTAGATGTTAAATGTGTCTTAATTGTATAGTTAAAAGCTACTTATTATGTGATTATGAAGTTACTTGGAAGACATTTTCAACCAACACAGGCTGATACCAGGATTAAACTGTTCCCTGTTCATTATATTCAAAGTATTATTGTTTCCTATGCTTTTAAAATTTATGTAACATATATAAATTCAACAGGCAGAGTAATTTCTTGTACTATATATAGATACTCAGGAAAGAATGGTTTATTTTGAGAATTGCTAGCTTCTAGGAGAAAAGAACATGGTAACTCTTATATACAACTATGAATCTTTTCCACAAAGAAGCAGAAGTCTTCTTGTAATGATTTCCATGGGTTTACAAGTCTGCCATCAGTTTTCTATCCTGGAAAAGTACCACCTATATTTTTAAGCAAGTAAAATTACCCAATTTCTTAAAAATATATATGCATTTTGAGATATTTCTTTATAACACACATTTGAAGAAAAATCCTTTTTGGGATGAAGCACTAAGTCAGTCAAAATCTAGAATAACTAATTTTAAAGAATAGCTCTCCTGCATCGAGCCAATTGTGTTATATCACAATCTCTGTCTCAGTCTCTATTTCTCTCTGTCTCCGTTTCCTTTTCCCTCTCCTCTCTTCTGGTTTATTTTCTTTATTTAGCATATGGCATACAATGTCAGGGAAATCTACGGATGCTAGACACATTGCAGTTCTGACAGCCTAAATTGGTAGTTCATTCTGTTCAGCATTTGGATGCAAACTAGCTTACACAGATGGGTAGCAGCACTCTGTTTCCTAGCTCTTCCAGACTTCTCTACTGGATTCATCTCACCTATTCTTATGTTGCATTGTGTCACATCCAGCAAGGTCCAGCACTGGCTTCTGCTCTCAACCTAGGTTTTTCCCACAGAAGTGGTACCATGTATCTACTTACAATATTGCATGCTTTCAAACTGCTGGGTGGGCAAGAGCTGGGGAGCTAGGGGCAGGGGCTAATCCCATTTTATGGAGCTGGACTTAAACATCATTAAGTCACTATGCCATCATATCTTCTAACCAGCTGATAACCAGATGACCTAGTTATTAAGGTGGATTCTAGATGAAGAGCTTCTATGCTAATGTGATGGTTGGTTCCCATACTGATAGCTTTGGAAGAGTTTAATAAACAGTTGTTAGCAATCTTCTTTAATATCAGGGAAGTAATCTGTCAGTTTTCAGAAAGGCAGCAAAAAGGGGCTCCAAATCAGTGGTGGTATTCGACTGGTTCTGCCCAGTTCTGGAGAGCCGGTAAGAGCAATGAGCAGTGGAGTCCGAACTGGTTCTGTCCACTGCTCTGCTGGCTCTGCTGTTGGGTCCGCCCGCCCGCCTGGGCTCCCATAGTCACCTTTATCCGCTAAATTTGAAGTGCAGCTGCTTTGCACGGCACAGAATAGCGCTATGTGGCAGCTGCTGAAGTGACTGGGATCATGCAGACTTGCAGGAGGTGAGTTATAACACCTCTGCACCTGCACAAATACCCCTGCACCTGCACAAAGTGCGTGTTTGGAGCAGTGGTGGGATTAAAAAACTTTTACCACTGGTTCGGTGGGTGTGGCTTGGTGGGCGCGCTTTGTGTATGTGCATTTAAAGTGTGTGCACATGTGCAAAGTGTGCTCACCAAGCCACACCCACCAAACTAGTGGTAAAAGATCCCACCACTGCTCCAAATGTACATTAAGGATACATGATCTTTGAACATTCTTAAGTATGGTAATATTTTCTCTGAAAAATTAATAAAAAATGAATAAAACATATTATGATTGGCCTATGGCACCTGACTTTTGCTAATCCCCAAATATATACATGAAGAATAATTAGCATTTACTAAACTCTTCCATGCATACTTATTTCTATGCATTTGTTCTCCTGTCACTCCACTGGTTATTTATAATTTTCCAAGCTTAAATTAATGTATTTGTTAGATCTGGGAGGATGGTTCAAGAACGGAGGCAAGATTCTGATAGTAACAACAGCTCTTTATTAGTGACTTCAGATCTGAGCAACTAATCCCAGCCGCAGCAGCCCCTTATATAGGGCTGGCTGTGGCTAGGCAGCCAATGAAGGCGATTTGAGTTTGCCGCTCTTGGCAGGGCCAATCGGAACACCCCTCCCCTCTCGGTTCCATTTAAGGGGTGGAGTAACATAGTCTCGCAGGTAGGCAGGTCTTTGCACCTGTCTACCTGACTTAGCAATTCCAATTGTCCATGTTCAAATTCGGGTTCAGGTGGACTGTCTGCTGGATCTAGCAGGAACGGTGAACCGGTGCCATGGTCAGGGCTCTCCTCTGGTGCTCCCGGGGTGATAGAGTCCTCAGCTTCGTTGCAACTGCCATGGCTCCCCGGGCTCGCTGAACCTGCCTGGCTGCCGTTTCTTGACGAAGCGTTTGACTGTCCAGGCTCAAATACAGCTGGTGAGTGTTGCAAGTTATGGTGTGGTGAACTCGGTGTTAGTTCAGAATAAGCAGGTGTTGGTTCTAATTCTGAGTTTCCTCCCCCCCTGGTGTCAAAGTTAGGGTCAGGGTTGGAAGTTGTGGTTAGTCTGGAGTGCAGTTGGTCAATATGGTGTTTCCACGCTCTGCCATCAGTGGTGAGTAAACGGTAGGAGCGGGGACCTGTAACTTGAGTTACTTGGGCAGGAATACAGAGGGGATCCCCAGAAATTTTTTTTGCGAATACAAGGTCTCCTACCTTGAAGGCACGGTGCTTGCTGCTGGAACCCAGGGGCTTTTCCGGGGTGTAGGCAGGATGCAAACGGTCTAGAGGCGATCTGAGTTTCCTGGCCATCAGGAGTTCAGCTGGGCTCTTGTTGGTCGTGCTGTTTGGTGTGATGTGTTGCAGGAGCAGCATTCTAGTGACTTTGTCATGGATGTTACCTTGTTCCATTTTCTGCAGGGTTTTCTTTGTAAACTGAACCATTCGTTCAGCCCTACCATTCGCCGCAGGATGAGCCGGCGATGTGAGTGCATGTCGGATGCCCCGTTCCGCTAAATACTGTTCAAAGGCTAAGACAGTAAATTGGGGCCCATTGTCAGAGACCAGGACATCTGGTAACCCGTGTGTGGCAAAGAGTCTGTTCAGTTTTTTGATGACTGCCTCAGTAGTGGTTGCTTTCATTTTATTGACCTCAAGCCAGTTAGAATACGCATCTACAGTTATTAAGAAAGTGTGGCCTCTCGTAGGTCCCACAAAGTCAATATGAATGCGAGACCAGGGACCCCTGGGTGTTTCCCATTCTGCTGGTGGAGCTTTTGGTGGGGCTGAGTGGTTTTCCTGGCATCTGTTACAAGAGGCGACCCAGGTTTCGATTTGTTTGTCCATACCTGGCCACCAGGCGTAACTTCGTGCCAGTGCTTTCATACGCACGATGCCCGGGTGTCCATCATGTAGCATTTGCAAGACCCTTTTTTATAACCTAGTTGGTACAACAACTCAGTCTCCCCACAAGATGCACCCTCTTTGTGAAAAAAGTTCTGTTTGTCTGTTTTTAAATGGCCGTTGGGCCGTTTAAATGGCTGTCTTGGGCCGTTAGTGGAGGTGAGGGCATTGTCTCTATTTGCAGTACTGGGAGTGTGGGAGCTGGGTCTTCCTGTGGCTCGGGTAGTGGCGAGTGGCTCAAGGCATCTGCGTGAGGAATAGATTTCCCCGGGCGATACTTTAATTGATAGTCGTAAGCAGCAAGAAATTCCGACCATCGCGTCATTCTGGGGGAGAGAATGTGTGGAGTAGGTTTGTCACTCGCCAGAATCCCAAGTAGTGGCTTATGATCCGTTATAATAGAAAATGGTCTCCCATAAACATATTCATGAAATCTTTTAATTGCAGAGACAATAGCAAGGGCTTCCTTATCTAAATGGCTATAGTTTCTTTCTGTTTTTGATAGAGTTCTTGAAAAAAATGCAATTGGTGCCTCTGAGCCGTTTGGTAGGACGTGGCTCAGGATGGCCCCCACCCCAAATGGTGAGGCATCACAAGTGACAGTCAAAGGTAGTGTCTCGTTATACTGAATTAGTACTGCATTAGAGATAAGGAGGTCTTTTACTTGCTGGAAGGCGTGTTCCTCCCGACATCCCCAGGATGCCCATTTATTGAGTAGTCTGTGAAGGGGCTCAGCAACAGTCGCCTTCTGGGGTAGGAAGATGTTATAAAAGTTAATAAGTCCCAGGAAGGCTTGGAGGTCAGTTTTGTTTTTGGGTCTTGGGGCATTTTTTAAAGCTGCCAATTTCTTTTCTGTGGGGTGGATTCCTTGCTTGTCAAGGAGGTAGCCAAGAAACTCCACCCTTTCTGTGCAAAGCTGGCATTTTTCCTTCTTAACCTTGAGGCCAGCATCTTTGAACCTCTGTAGGACTGTTCTGAGGCATTTCTCTAATTGATTTTTTGTGGGTGCTGCTATTAATACGTCATCAAAATAGGGCACGACCCCTTTTATCCCTTGTAATAGTCTCTCCATCAGGCTTTGAAAGATGCCTGGGGCTACGCTTACACCAAACTGGAGCCTGTTGCATTTGAATGCACCACGATGTGTGACTATAGTTTGGGCTTCTGCAGTCTCGGGATCAACTGGCAGCTGTTGATACGCTTGGGCCAGATCTAATTTTGCGAATATTTTGCCACCCCCAAGTGAATGCAGGAGATGTTGAACAACTGGTACTGGGTAGGCGCTCTGCTGTAGCGCGTGATTGAGGGTGGCCTTATAGTCACCGCAGATTCTTATGGACCCATCAGGCTTTATGGGGGTGACAATTGGTGTCTCCCATCGGGCATGGTCGATAGGTTCTAACACGCCTTGCGCAATTAATTTGTCCAGTTGCTCGTCAATTTTGGATTTGAGAGCAAAGGGAACTCGGCGTGGCTTTAGGCGAATGGGTGCAATGTTGGGGCGAAGATTAAATGAAATAGGGGACCCCTTGTACTTGCCTAGGCTTTGGTGAACACTTCTCGGAAGTCGTGGATGAGAGCCGCCTCCCAGTCATCATCTTCAGTATGATGGATGCCAGCCATTCCGATTCCTAATGGCGCGAACCACTGAAGGCCCAATAGACTTGGCCGGTCTCTGTCTACGATGGTGAGTGGTAGAATTGCATTATGTCCCTTGAAAGAGACCTGGACATGGCGGGTACCTGCGACTGGAATCCGGTTGCCTTGATAGTCTTTCAGTATGAGTCTCTGATTGCTGAAGTCTTGGCGTCAGATGTTGGGAATTAGCTGCTTGAGTGTTCTCCAGGATACCATGGATAGTGATGACCCAGAGTCGACTTCCATGATGCATGGTTTGTTTTCAATGGTGACCTTTACTCATATTTTTTTAGCATCAAGTGATGAAGCGTGGCCGATGGTGATGGTTTGATGAGCCTCCTCTCGTCTGGGTGTGTCGTTAAACCTTCGGGGTCTGTTGTACTGGTTCCACTGGTTGCTAGGGTGGTCCCTCTGTGTGGTGGAGTTGCCATCATACCTCTTTGGGCTGCTCCCTCTCCGTCTGGGGCTGGAATTTCTCTTGTTTCTGCATACCTTCGCGATGTGCCCTCGTTTCTCACAAAAATGACACATGGCGTCTAAGAATCTGCATTCGGATTGGGGATGGTTTCCCCTGCATCCAGCACATTGGTAGTTGGGTTTACAACCCCGCTGGTCCCGTTGCTCACGTTCCGACCGGAGCCTGTGGACGACTTCTTCCTCGCTGTCTGAGGATGACTCAACATCTTTATGATGGGTGGTCGATGTGTACTTGTCTGAAGGTTTCCCAGCATCGTTGGTGGGTTGGCGGTTGGTTCCGCTGGTTCGGCTCATTCGTGCTGCTGATTTACGAGTGGCTTCAGCTGCGGTGGCATCTGCTATGGCATCTGCAAGCGAGATGTCTCCCTTAGCCATGATCTTGCTCTGGACGGTTGGGTCTCTGAGGCCAAGGATGATGCGGTCTCTCATGGCTTCTTCGAGGTTGGCGAAGCCACATAAGCCGCCCAGGTTCCTCAGGTCTGCCACAAAATCCCCAATGTTCTCACCTTCACACTGGTCCCTCTGGTAGAACTCGTGTCTGCGAATGAGAGTTGGCACAGCTGGGGCGTAATGGTTGCGCAGGATGGGAGCAAGGGTGTCCCAATCATGGTTTTAACCTCAGCTGGCTTCGCTAAGGCTTTAGCCATCTTAAAAATGGCTGGCCCACAATGGGTTAGAAAAACGGCTCATTTCTTGCTGGGCGTGGCATCTTTGAGGTTGTTGGCCTCCAGGAACATTTGAAATCTGTCCATATATGAGTCCCAGTCTTCGCTAGCTGGATCGAATGGTGCGGGTGGTATAGCGCTGCTGGCCATGTTGCCGTCGTTGCGCTCTGTCAACCACGTGCTCCTTCAGCTAGCTCAAATCAATAGACTTCGTTGTTTCCGCATCCCATCCTCGTCACCAGTGTCAGATCTGGGAGGATGGTTCAAGAATGGAGGCAAGACTCAGATAGCAACAACAGCTCTTTATTAGTGACTTCAGATCTGAGCAACTAATCCCAGCCGCAGCAGCCCCTTATATAGGGCTGGCTGCGGCTAGGCAGCCAATGAAGACGATTTGAGTTTGCCGCTCTTGGCAGGGCCAATCGCGGCAGCCCGTTTACTGGCCAATCGCATCAGTCGATGGTGACCAATCATGATCGGCTATCAGCGGGCCAATCAGGTTTGCAGGCTTCGAGCCTGCTAGTCCGGAACAGTAGGTGATAATGCTGGGATATCTTAATGGACTGTCTCCTTGAAAATGATTCTTTCCATGCATCAATAGAGATGTTGCTTAGACTTCTAATTACTCTAGAAATAAAGAAGGCTTGCATCAAATATAGGCTTTATCTATGGATTACAAATTGTCTAGAAGACATGGTCCCAAGAAGAAAACTTGCCCCTTTGTTGTTTCCATTCTTCAAGGGTGCTAATATGGTAGCTTTTGATAGTGGTGAAATGGTTTGCAATTTTGAGCAGTTTGCTTTCTAAAAAAATGTTTACATTTATGTTACATTATATTCTATATAACTATGAACTGAGGTTGTATTCAGTTAATTTATATTTATAATATTTATAATAAATAAAAGCTCAGTAAATTAGGTAGAATGATTGTAGAACTTATGAAATACATAAAGTATTATGAAATGATGGTGTTCTATTAAGTGTCACATTAATCATACATGTAGTTTGTGTATAAATCTACTGAATATGTTAAGTAAGCACTTAACTAGTGGTTGTAATTTTTAAGGAACTTCAGAGATGGTGCACAAAAAAGTAATAGTATAAGCCATTGCACATGTATTATATGTAGTAGTGATTCAATGGTTAGACTGAAGTATTTCATGTTAATTCTGTCCACTGCTAGGAGTTTGATCCTGACTGTCTCAAGATTGATTTAGCCTTCCATCCTTCTGGGAACAGTAAAATGAAACCCAGACTGTTGCGGACAATATGCTGACATTTATAAACCATTCAGAAAGTGTTGTAAAGCACTGTGAGGTGGTATATAAGTCTAAGTGCTATTATTATTGCTATATTTTTAGACTGTTTCCATCAATAATCTGACTGATTAAAAATCCCCTGCTATTAGTGTGGTAAAAGAAGAAGTTGGTAACTTTCTTGGCTAGTGAAATTATTGGAAATCTGGTAGGAAATATAAATTTAATTAATTAATAATTTTTGAATTTGACAATATTTTTAATGATTTCAAAATGGTTACCTCAGAGTTCTGTCAATTCAGCAATAGCTACCTCGGTGAATGCAACCATTCACTTTGACAATTTTTTTACTAGAAGAAAACTGCTAAGATTTTTTTGCCATAACTCTAACATTTTTCTGTCCTCTCTGTGGAATCTTGTGCCTATTGATTTAAAATGCTTGTTCATTTCATTTCAGTTCAGTTCTCCACTAGCAGCTGAATACAGGTTTTGTCCTGCTGTGGTTAGAAACTATTCTCCTCTGATGTGCTCATGGCATGTTAGGATGTGTATTTTCTGACTCTGTCTAATAAAGAAATATGTTGTATTATTTAATTTACTTTGGTTGTAACATGTATTAAACATTGCTTTTTGGCTTTCTAATCTTAGTGCAGTCCACATCAAGAATGAAGCTCATAAAGGAAAATATACCCTATATGACTCCAGATTAGTGTCCTTGTTTTGTTTTTTCTATACATGAGGAATTACTGAATGCTCCTAACAAAGCATTGGCCAGCATCCCTCTATCATGTTCAATTCTTCAGAAAGTCTTCAGTGTATTACCAGGTCTCAGAAGTACTGGGAAATGTCTTTGAGGCATTTGATTTGCAACAAGATAATTTTATAATCACTTAAAATATTGAAATAATTTTTGAAGCCTCAAATGGGACACAGAGCCCAGCAGATACCCACCACAGCTGCTAATAAGAACATTGGCACTCCCTGGATATTACTGTAGGAATCCAAGTTCTCAGTTAAAAGATTCTGCCAATGAAGAAAATAAAAAGGCAGTCAAATATGCTGTTTAGAAAATATAGGTTTTTTTCTAACATCCCTACATTAAAATAATCACAACATATATAAAACAATAACAGATGGGAAACAGCAACATTTCTACAGGTCTATCAAGGTGCAAATAAAAAAATCCAGACACCCAGATCCACTAATTCACACCCCAGGAGGTTCACAAGACAGCAGAAGCCAGAATATTTCTCAGCATATATTTCTGTTATGGCTTGCTAATTCTCTATGGAATTTCCAGGTTTAAGTATGTATAATGCTTCTGTGCAACTCAAGTCTGTTTTTCAGATATTGCTGTACAAGACAAGATGACATTTTGATGACTTGTCCATCTGATCTTCACAAATAGGACGGTACATAGTTTGTATCTTTCATTTAACAAAATCAAAACATGCTTCTAAAAGGGGGTTCACTTCAGATTATTTTCTCTCCCCCCCTCTTGCTTTCTTATCTATAATCTATCTAGATCCGTGATGGTGAACCTATAGCACGGGTGCCGAAAGTGGCACACAGAGCCAGCTCTGTCACACGTGAGCTGTTGGCCCAGCTCAGTTCCACTGCACATGTGTACAAGCCTCCTGCCAGCCACCTGATTTTTGGGTATCTGCCATGCATGTGTGGGGGGCAGGGGGCATGCTGGAGATGCGTGCATGCACAGGGGGATGGGGGTCATGCACACATG